>LDKF01000059.1:45999-85944 GCA_001026735.1 Rotylenchulus reniformis | reverse complement strand
AAAAATTTGACTAGGATTGTAAAATTATCCCAAAAGAATTTAAACGAATTTATCCCACGTCATTTGCTTTTCGGAACCGTATTTTATTGTTGAGTTGACGTGATATGACTCATACCATCAATCTGGTACCTTTTGAAACCATTCCCTGCCATCCAGAGCTTAAAATTGGGACATGGTCTCGTCCGACCCGTTCAAATGTCTCCATTGCCACTAAGTCAATTTTTTGTGACCCAGGCTAACATAATCTACATATAATAGGCTTCATATTTTATAATAACGACAATCATTCTTTGTTGTCGACAAAGGAAGTTATTTAGGTATTTCAACCCTTTGTTCCAAGACTTTTTCCAGCACTGTTGCAATTGGATCGCCACCACTCGACCGATATCAGTCGGCCACCACTACTTTGACCGCCATCCCTCCCGTTCCGTCCAAAAATTTTTATTCACCTTTTTCTTCTTTTACAGTCGTGGACAAAAGTCTTGTCCCATTATGACCAGAGAAGAAAAATCGATAATTACGCGTAAACAAAAGGGCAAATGGGCATGACCAAAAGTCAAATATTTTAGGCTTATATGTCTATTATATGATCCCCCTAGTCATTCGCCCCTTATCATCTATTTTCTCATAAAAAATCCGCCATCTTCCCTAACACCCCATTTTGAGGCGGCCAAAAGTCTTGCCCCATAACCGAAAAATCATATTTCGGCCAAAGGGAAAAATCTGAAAAAAATCACATATATTACCCATTGATATCTGATTTATTCCGCTATTCAAATTCCCGCTACAGTATCCGAATACAGGAGAAGGGTGACCCCCAAAATGGCTTGAAATCGGGGGTTTCGAACTTCGAAAAATATTTTCGGCCTGAAATCAAAGGGGTAGAATTTTTGTTTTATGCTGGCCATAATGCCCACACAATGGCCTACAAAAACGCCATTGAGTTCATTCCAAAAAAGTCATTCTCCGTTGAGCAATGGAGCCAATACAATATGGTCCAAAATTGGATGATTTGGCCAAATTTGCCTACTTGGTCATAGCTTATGGAAAGTTGCATGAATTTTTGGAAATGATGGCTTGTCGTGAAGCCTTAGATGTAAGCAATATCATATAAAATTTTTGGACCATTTTATTTGATGTATCTTGAGTTAGAGCAATTTTAATGAAGGGTGGTAACTATTATTACTGTGCATTTGCTGGACCAACAAATTGTTGGCTCCGTAGCACCACAGGGAATTGATTTAGCAGGTAGTGTTCAATGGCGTTTTTGTAGGCCATTGTGTGGGCATTATGGCCAGCATAAAACAAAAATTCTACCCCTTTGATTTCAGGCCGAAAATATTTTTCGAAGTTCGAAACCCCCGATTTCAAGCCATTTTGGGGGTCACCCTTCTCCTGTATTCGGATACTGTAGCGGGAATTTGAATAGCGGAATAAATCAGATATCAATGGGTAATATATGTGATTTTTTTCAGATTTTTCCCTTTGGCCGAAATATGATTTTTCGGTTATGGGGCAAGACTTTTGGCCGCCTCAAAATGGGGTGTTAGGGAAGATGGCGGATTTTTTATGAGAAAATAGATGATAAGGGGCCAATGACTAGGGGGATCATATAATAGACATATAAGCCTAAAATATTTGCCTTTTGGTCATGCCCATTTGCCCTTTTGTTTACGCGTAATTATCGATTTTTCTTCTCTGGTCATAATGGGACAAGACTTTTGTCCACGACTGTATTGCTGTTTGATGTGTCTTTAAGTTGGCTTTGTGTGTCTACAATATGGGGTAGCGCGGCTGACTGTTGGCGGACCATCTGTTCTGCTGCTTAGGATTTGAAAGCAAAAAAAAACTGATAATGCGTGAACAAATGTCTTAACCCACTAATAAATATTAAAATATATTTTAACTACGAATAAAAGTTTATTTTTATATATTTTTTAGAATTTTTCCATTTTTAACAAATAGAAAGTTAAAAATTTAAAATTTTTTAATTTAGTGCTGTTTTAAGTTTTTAGTAATCACGCGTAAAATTAATAAAATTATTTTATTGATTTATTAAACATTTAATCACTCAGGATGAAAGAATTCATTCACTTACTTATTATCTTATGCCTAATAAAAATGTCTTTATTTTCAAGAATTATATTACTATACTATTTTTTAATAAAAAATTTAAGAAGTCAAATTTAATTAAAAATTTAATATTAAATGTTTAAATACCAGAATTTTAAAATAATTAGGAAAGATGGAGAATGATTGCTCCCACACTGAACCCAATTTCTCTGACCTCCACCCACATTAGCGAAAACCAGTCGCCGATAGTTCATTGTTGTGCTCAAGATATTTTTCTCGCAAGGTCATTTTCATTATTGTTTTACAAAAAATGCATTTTTAGTTTAATTTTTTTAGTCTTAGTTTAATTTTACAATACTTATTTTAGTATCCTCAATTTTATTAATCTAAAGTATTATTCCACCCTTATTGGCATTTTTGCATTTTTTTACGGATATTTTGCTTTTCATTTAATAGAATTTTTATGCAATTATTTTTAAATAGAATTAGTATAATTTATTCTGAAGTATATATTTTGCATACTAATATAATATTTTCTTAAAAATTTTTAAATAATTTAGAAAAATAAATGAATTTTTCTAATGAATTTATTATCAGATAGATTAACGTTCAAAAAATGGCAAATTGAAAGTACATAAAATTCCATTTTTAAATTAAAAAAATAAAAATAATCTTATGAACATAGATTTTCCCTTATGTTCTTTTCAGTTGTTAAAACGTTCTATCTGGAAGGTTGTTTCAAATGCCATCGTAGAAACAAAGTTGGAATCAATAAAATTGCAATAGCCTGTAAGTTCAGTTTAATCACTAAGGCATTTGAAGTTTTATGAAATTGTGTTTGAATTTTAAGTATGTTAATTAAAGCTTATAGTTTTTTATTGATATAATCAGTTTGTTAAAGTTTCATATTTAAATAAAATATATTCTTAATTTAGTTTTCTATAGTAATCAAAGAATCCGTGGAGATGTAGAAGGTGGTATTTATTACCCTGAATCAAGGTTTATTAATGTTATTTAAGGTGTTAGGGGTTAAACAACGACAAATGGGCCAATCTAGCCCGAAAACTTTTTTAAGCTTACTAGACCAAAAGCATAAGGGGCAAAGTTGTGCATAATTTTATACTCCGTCCTTTGGTATTTTTAATTTTTTTGAAATTCGGTTAAAAAATTCGAATTTTCGAAAAATATCGACAGTTTTTTAAGAAAATTTTAATAATTTGGCCGAATTTCGAATAATTAAAATATCAGTAGATAGAGAGAGCATAAAATTCTACACAATGGCTTTTTATATTTCAGGGATAGTAAGCTTAGAAAAAGTTTTCGGCCGGATTGGCCCATTTGGCTGTTTTTTACGTCCTAGCGCCATTATTTATATATCAAATTCTAAAATGTAGTTTAAAAAACAATACCATTACTAGTGTTGTTTGGTATTGGTATTGGTTTTTGGTATTGGATTTTGGTAACGGAATTGGTAACGGTATTGGTATTGTTCCTAACACTAATGCAAATGGAATAAAAAAGGGATGCAAGCGGAATGAAAAGAGAATGCAACCAGGAAAAAATTTATGAGAAAAATTATTCTTTTTTGTTAAAATTTACATGATGTTCGTTTTTGTTTTCTGATTTATTTTTAAAAATTGGAATTTTTTTGGCTAAATCAGCACTGCAGCCATCCTTCATTGGCGGATCTAGAACCGCATTAAAAAAGTTTCTGAAACCTTTTTATACCAAGTAAACTAAAACTCAAAACGAAAATAAATGCTGAAAATTATGCTGACTTTCTGGCCTTTTTCGACTCCTTGATTTAAAAGAAAATTTTAAAAAATTTTAATGAAAAATATTTATATTACATTTTTGAATTTGATAAATAAATAAACGAAAGTTCAAAAATTTTGAAGGAAATTCAAAAGTTTCAATAACCCTGTTAAAATATTGCTTGTTTATATTACATTTTTGAATTTGATATATAAATAATGGCGCTAGGACGTAAAAAACAGCCAAATGGGCCAATCCGGCCGAAAACTTTTTCTAAGCTTACTATCCCTGAAATATAAAAAGCCATTGTGCAGAATTTTATGCTCTTTCTATCTTCTGATATTTTTAATTAATCGTAGTTTACCCGGGTAAACCGCACCATTTTCCGATTTACTCCATATCTTGAAAAATGGAAAAGGTGCCGTTTACCCAGAAATCGAGGTACCTATATCGGGGGTAAATAGCACCGTTTTTTAAGATATGGGCCCCGGCGGGCCGGTTGGTGGCGAGGCCGGTTCGTGGCGAAGGTCGAGAAGGGGGAATATCATGAATGTCCCTTATGCCTTGTGGCGCCTTCATTTTTAACCCGGCGCCTTAAACCTTTAGACCATGTTAGAAGCCGGTGCCATCAATTTAGAAGTTCAATTTTTAAAACTGGCGCTATTTGCGCCTTTAACTTGTAACGACGCCTTCACCTTTTAAACGAGTGAAGTCGCCGGCCTAAAATTAAAGGCGTAGAAGACGCTAGCTTAAAATTGAAGGTACCGATGGCGCTGGCTTGAAACATGTAGGCGCCGTATGCGCTGGCTTACAAGTTAGGCTCAAATAGCGCAAGTTTAAAATCTGATGGCGCCGGCTTCTGCATTGTTGGCGCCGGCTTCTAACATGGTCTAAAGGTTTAAGGCGCCGGGTTAAAAATGAAGGCGCCACAAGGCATAAGGGACATTCATGATATTCCCCCTTCTCGACCTTCGCCACGAACCGGCCTCTCCACCAACCGGCCCGCCGGGGCCCGTATCTTAAAAACGGTGCTGTTTACCCGGATAAACAGCACCGGGTAAATGGGGACATAGTCGTTCACACGAAAATCCTATTTTAAAATCGGTGCTATTTACCCTCGATATAGGTACCTCGATTTCTGGGTAAACGGCACCTTTTCCATTTTTCAAGATATGGAGTAAATAGGGGCACGGAAAATGGTGCTGTTTACCCGGATAAACTACCCCAAAAATCATGGTATTTTTAAGATATGGGTTTACCCCAATTTTGGTGCTGTTTTACCCTGATCTTAGGGTAAACAGAACTTTTAAGATACGGGCCCGGGGTTTACCGGGGGCCAATCACAATTCCGAACGACAAAGGCCAAATTGGCGTTTGCGTTTGTCTCTGTCGGTTTGGCGTTTGTGAACAGCGATGTCTAAAAAAGAAACAGCAATGTCTAAAATTTCGTCACGTTTTTTACTTGTTAGTTGTTCCTTGTTAGGACCATTTTATCATAAATGTAGTTTATCGAAAAATGGAAGTACCAATGGAATTTTGAAAAAATTTTGACGTCAAAAAGTTGCGTTGGATGACGCATTACGTCTAAATGGACGTCGGCATCGGATTCAGCGTCAAAAACTGACCCTAGGATGTGATTTTGGGCCATTTTTGGGTCATTAATTTTTGAAAAAAGGGGGGTACGGTGCTAGGTCGTTACCGCTAAAAACCGCCACGAGGGGCGTTAAAAAAAGCCGCCACGAGATATAGTCTGTACGAAAACTTTTTTGTTAGACTTGTTAGACAAAAAGTATAAAAGGCAAAAATGTGCAGAATTTTATGCTGATTCGAATGGTATTTTAATTTTTCGAAATTCGGTCAAAAAGTCGAAATATCCCCTAAAAACCGTATTTTTCGGTATTTCGGGGAAAAGTCGAATTTTTTGTTAGAATTTCGGAAAAATTTTTATACCATTCGAATTAGCATAAAATTCTGCACCTTTTTGCCTTTTATACTTTTTGTCTAACAAGTCTAACAAAAAAGTTTTCGTACAGACTATGGCTCGTGGCGGTTTTTTTTTAACGGCTCAGCACCGGGGGTACAAACTGCAGTATTGCCAGTCAAAAATTTGAACATAATTTTCTACATATATTTTTTCGTTATGTTTTGACCTAGTAATAAATTTTAAAATAAAATTTAATATGGAAACCGGCTACAATATAGAGCCAACGACAAATTTCTGTTATTTTTCACAGTTGTGATTGGGAGACAAATCCGTCGACAACGTCAAACGCTAAATAGACAAACGACAGAGACAAAAGACAAATGCCAAATATTTGTCATTTGGAGGAAAATTTAGTACTAAATTTAAATTTGGCGTTTGTCGTCGAGAATTTTGTTTGGTCCCCGATTACATATAGGTACCCTCTTCGATCGCTGCCCCACGATTCGTCCAACCCATGATTCGTCCAAACCATGATTCGTCCCTCCAGCCAAAAAGTCACGATTCGTCCCACCAGCCAAAAACCCACGATTCGTCCAAACCAAATTAAATATCAATTTATGGGATGTTTAAATATTTTTAAGAACTTTTTAGGGCATCCCGGCTATGCACATATTAGTTGCGGCTTCTACATGCGGCATCCGGCTATACATATGATGGTTTGTTTTTTCGTTGTATGGACGAATCGTGAGTTTTTGGCTTGAGGGACGAATCGTGGTTTGGACGAATCATGGGTTGGACGAATCATGGGTTTTTGGCTGGTGGGACGAATCGTGACTTTTTGGCTGGAGGGACGAATCATGGTTTGGACGAATCATGGGGGCGCCTCTTCGATTGTCTTTGATGAATAGGGTCCGAAAAAATATGCACAAAAAATGCCGAAATATGCCCAACATATGCTCCAAAACATCAGAATATACCTTTAATATGCTCAAAATTTTCGTCAAATATGACTAAAATATATTTAAAAAATTTACCCAACAGCATAATAACTTTTTTAAAGGCTTAATTAGCACCGAAATAAAATTTTTCCATGGGAATTTGATCATTTGTGTTCTGAAAAATGAAAATGTAGCAAGTTTTTACAAAGTTTTTGTTTTTACTAAAGCATTTGGCAGTTTTTTTTAACGTCCTAGCACCGTATAGACTGCAGGCAAAAAAAAAGCAAATATTGGAAGGGTAATTAAAATAGAGTTGGTATATATAGTGTAGAAAGTTAGGATTTTCTTGAAAATGTTTGAAAATTTTCCGTTAAAACAGATTTTTTTAAACATGGAAAATCAAAATTTTTCCAACGAAATTCAAGGCATATTTAAGCATTTTACATACACATAGATGTAATATATACTCGTTGCCGAAAAATATACCAATTTTTAAAAATAAATTCAGAAGCGAAAAGGAAAATAAGGTTTGGAAAAAGGAAGAAAAGAAAAGAAAATAGCACACACAAAATTTGAATGAATGGCGATCCTTAGAACACAATAATTCTAAAATGACAACAATTTTCAACACCTAAAAACACGACTAAATTTTATAATTAAGACTCTGGTTTTTTTTTGATTTAAGACATATTTCAGCCATTATGAAATACAACCAATTCAAGAAGATTTGAAAGCGAATTTTTACATTGGTACTGTCATCACAAATATGCTCGCCGTTTATGCAAACATTTTTTATGATCATAAAGTAAGTAAAAAAATCATTGTTTCAACAATGGAATAATGCAATAATATTATAAAAGTAACTTATTTCTAACATGCAAATTAGAAATATATGTATTACGCACAGAATGCACAATGGGAAATTACAATTTTAAAATAATGGTCAAATTGGAAATCATAATTAATATAATCAAATATAATCATAATTAATTATATTATCATAATCATAATTTTAAATAATTTAGTTTTTTGTTGGAGCCGAAGAATGCATACATCTTATTGAATATAACTGGAAACTTTATAGCGGGCGAGAACACATGATGAAATTATTAATTTGGCATAACTGCACCGAATCAGGAGGTGAATTAATTCAAGTAGTGAATCTTCCGACTGTGTATTTTGAAAATGGTGATAATCATGTCCAAGAAAATGTAGTTATCGAATCGTGTGGCAAGAGGGGACAAGAACAAAAATATTGCTTTACCGAGGAAGAAATTAAGGTACGCTTTTTGATTATTTATCAACTAAAATTTTATATTTCAATTCAGAAAAAAATATCAATATTCTGGTGAAGAGACTTTAAAAAATTAGAGTCGCTATCGCTCCCAAAAAATCCGGTACCGGTATTCTGGGTGCTATTAACCCGCTGGTAAACACCACACACATAGCAGTGGTTAAAAATTTACTCCTATTTTGGGATAAACAGCACCTTTATCCGTTTTTTGAATCCAAGGTACGGTGTTTATTCCAAAAATCCGGCTACTTTTTCTTTTATGACATACAGTCATTTTGTATTAGCTATTTTATTAATTATAATGCTCTTTCAAATTCAGCCAATAATATTTATTTAATTTGTCGTAAAAATATTTTTAAAAAAGTTTTAGATTTTGTACAACTTTCTCAAGCAAAACTTTATCCTAAACTAATTAATTTTTTAAATACACCAATAGAGAACTCGGTTTTAAAATACTCCCCTAAGAATGGCCCTTCCTTATCTCCTCTATCTCCTCTAGGCCACAGTGTATCCTCTAGGCCACAATGGATATATGTGTGGGGATGACAAGTCGGCATTGATTATGTACAAATTTTCTCCTTCAAAAAATTTTCTCCCTCAAAAAGTGGAATCGAAAAATAGTACCCCCCTCTTCATGGAGGTTGAAATATATAACCCCCCTGCAATTGAGCCCCCTGTAATAGACCCCCACCCCTCTGGAGGGGGGATAAAAAATATAACCTCCGTAGGTTATAATACAGGTTTTACGTTGGTTAAACTATCATCAATGTTATCATCATCCTTTTTTCAACTATAAATATAACTATCCTTTGGATTTATCCTGTTTCGGATATATTTTTTCCTATAATTAGAGAATAAATGGTTGAAAGCAATTATTCTTAAATACAATGAGATGTCAATGTCAACATCCAAATTCGGGACTAACGAATCAGAATGGCTTAAATACCATATTAATATGATTTTTGGAAGGGAAACACAGGAGTGCTCTGATTTCAAAAAAAATTAAATCATTTTCAGTTTAAAAAAATATTTAACAAGATTTACTCGATTAAAAAATATAACACAATAAAAAAATTCAGACAAACATGACAGCCACTGTTATTTTTGATTTTGAATCTATTGGCCAACCCTGGCTTGAGACGGAAAAACAATGAATACATCATGATCACAATATTATTTTTTATTTCCGGGAATTATTTATCTTTGAACCAATTTGATATTCATGGCATATACCACTTTGTATTCACAAATTCTTGGTATAAAATTTTAACTTTAACATGGAGTTTTTGTGGACATTTAACCCTTCATAAAAAGTGACATTTTTATATGCATTGAAGTGATTACCTTTCTAGCCTCGAATCGGGATTTTTCGGCATTTGAGTCTCGATTATCTCAAAATTTAAGCCTCTGAAAACGAGATTTTATAAACTGGATATTCAGGGATTTATGAAGAAAAAGATCATTTTTATAGAGAAAAATATTTTTTATAAATTTCTGAAGAAAATAATTTTTATTTAAAAAAAATTTTATATAAAATAAAAGTCAAGTAAAAAATATTCTTAAAAAGGTTAAAAGTTCACAATATTCGTCGACAGCCTCGACAGCCTCCTATTGGAAAAATGAGTTTGGCGTCCCAGCGCGAAATCACTCCCACTACTTTGTTAATCCATAAAATTTATATAAAAAACAATTTCCATTGCACATTTGCCCTTTTTGGTTTAATTAACTAATTGTAAGATGTTTAAAAAATTGACTCAGCGAAAATTATTTTTTTCAAAAATTTTTTTAGATAGGTATATGGAATATTTTTTATACAGGGTGCGGATAAAGTTCTGCAACTTATGAAAGAGCTATATTTTTGTAAAACATGTGTGCAGAGTATTGATTTTTTCGATAAAATATAATCAATAGGAAGTAAACTAGCTAAAAATCACAACAAAATTCCAACATTGATTCCCTTATTCGAACTACAGGGGACCGACCATAATCGGGTCGGATTTACTTTGGTCGGGCCTATTTTTCCACTAAATGTTGTCTGATTTACAAGGGAGGTTTTTGAACTGTAACATCCCGATTGTTTCGGGACCCATTCAGATGTTTAGAACACTCGTGCTAACCATGGCATTAGCATATTTATTTGGGCCACAAAGGGTCACAAATTTTTATATTAATTGTTTAATTATTTTTATTTGCATGCTTTAAGCACGGGTCGTCCGGTGTGGTTTAATGCTTGCTTGACATCATACATAAAATAATTCCCAAATAAAAGCAAAAGCAAATAATAATAAAATAGATACCCTTATCTATATTTTTTTAAATTAACGTCTAATTATCTTTCTTCAATTGATATTAAAAAGTTTTTGAGGCCAACCATTTTGGGCTTAAAAATCGATTTGTCAAAATTAGTAGATACTCTCCCCACATTTTTTATCGATTGATTGGCCCCCACCCCCGCACCAAGCCGAAACCCTGAGGTCGATGACTCACCCGAACCCCACGGCCGATGACTCACCACCTCGCGACCCACACAATGACGGGGAAGGTGGTAGGTGACGGCCAATGAGTCACCCCTCTATCAAAACTAGCTCTTGGGTATCGGTGACGTCATCGTCCCTGGAGAGAGAACTCCCAGCTTGTGGTATATGACGTCATAATCAAAGGCTGGATGGGAAAAAAGTTAGGCCCTGCGGGAGAACTGGGATCAGAAACCCGTTATGACCTGATAACAACCTCATATGATTGTTAGAGAATCTAAACGATGGAGATCCATCGATAGTTTCTGATCACATATGGGAAAGTCAGCAGATCATAGCGGGTATAGAACCCCCACTCCCGGGTTTATAATACCATGTGTATAGAGTAACAATAATAGGTATAATATCAACGTCTTGCACCACTGAACCAACCAGGGCACAACATTATAAAAAATGAAACATTGTCTGAAATGTTCGAAAGACAAGTACCACATCCTACATTTTCTTGATGAGTTTATCATATGGAAAGATTGTATACTAACCATATATCAAAGCGAAGAGATGTTTGTTTGTAGCTATGTGTATCCTAAAGCCGGAAATCATGAACAATGGCAACTGATTCGCGAGAAACTCGGTGAAAATATTGGACCAAATTCATTTGTCAGGTATGCCAAACAAAAATATTTTTTCATTAATCTAACAATTACAGGTTTCAACAATAGAGAAGTCATAGTCTACAATGGAAAACAACAAGATATTCGACAACAGATCACATCATTTTACGCAGCGGACCGGGAAGTCGATCAACCAAAAAATAATTTTCAATAGCATTCTTACACATCCTCTTCAATGATATTGTCTGGTTCCACCATTTATAATGCTGAACAAAAATTGCTTATAAAAATAAAATTTAATACCTCTTCCACGAGAAAAATAGCCTCCCATTCTCTGCATAGACGAAGTATTTCGATTGTGATTTTTCCGGCAACAACTTGGGAGGCATAGTGAAAGGAATTATACCAGTCGAGCGCATCTAACCAGGCCAGCTCTGCATTTTCGGAATCAATCTCATTATCGTTGTTATTTTGTTGATGCTCCATTTTACAACTGTTTTGAGTAATCAATCAGGGTCTATATTTGTTTAACCCGTTTCCATGCTGTGATAAAAGTACGGGGGTTCTTTTAGGCATATACTTTAATTCTTCCATCATGGATTCTGCATCATTTCTGCTGATATAACCACGTCTTTTCAAAAAGTTTATTATGCCAAACCAACACAGTAAAAAGACAGGAAATGCAATAAGATAATGGGAAAACATTAAGAATGTTTGTAATACTGGGGAAATCGGTGAGACCGGTTCCCGATATGTTAAAACAGGAAGTGCAGTTGAATTATTCATTTTTATGCGAGTTTTTAGTTTCTAAGAGCCTTTTTATATATGCTCGGTTCAACCCAGTTTCGAATCAGAGACAATATGGCGATTGTAATCTACCATTATCATTTGATCAAATTCACCCAGGACAATCATTTCCACACCTCCTTGAGGAATGGGGGTGTTGAATGTTGCACGAATGCTTGTCGTCCCACTTCTCAACAACTCAAAACCACATGAATCGTCCAGTGTTGATGTCAGCGGAATTACAAAGAAAGTCCACCCGTTTTTAAATTCGTTTAGGGTGATGTCAAAGGAGTGTTCAGTGTTTGCCATTCCTAGAGCCTCATAGAGATCAACAAAAGCACGGACATAAAAATTTTCATCAAAATTTAATTTGTATGGTACAACGGGATATACCATCCCTCCAGCATGTACTGCGATTTCTCTGATGTCAAATGGTTTAAAATTGAAAGGGGACAACAAATAGTCACCTGTGAATGCCTTATTAGCAACCATTGCAATTGTCAATCTTCGGGGAATAGTTGCGCTAAACACATTGTAATCTATCTCATAGCGACCGGCACTAATGAATGTGGACTTTATTTCGGTCTTTCGGACCGAATAAGTGGCTGGTTGTTTTTCCAGTGTTTTGTAAATGCTCAAATTCAGTGATGGTTGGACCTCCACCATTTTTGCATAAAGTTTTACATCGTGCACCGCAAGCCGGTATCTGTTCAGGAGGTCGCCAGCCCCAAGTGTTTGCAAAAGGAACACATCTTTTGCTTTGTAAATTGTAAACAACAAATCGAGGTTGTTTAATAGAAAGAGTTCCTGATTTCCCATGTCAAAATCTAGTCTGGAGATAAACTGGGCCTTTTTACCCTGTTGGAAAAGCCCACAACGAGCCGTGAACCCATCGTCTGTAGCATCATCATGTGAGGTGGTTAGATAGTACCCAGTGGAGGCGAGAAAATGTTGCTTGACACTAGCTGGAAAGGACAGTTCATTGGTAATGTATGCCTTATACGGATACAAATTACCACTGTCATAAACCTCGGTATTGCCAACCGAAACTTTGAGTTGTTGGACAAATGTTTGCCCTATTCCCTGTATAACCCCCACATTTTGGTCAGCGGCACCAATTGGTAGCCATCGCCCATTTACATCCTGTTTTTCAATTGATAACTCAAGACAGAGATAAATTCGCGATAGATCGGTCCACAAATTGTCACTGTAAAGACGAAAAAGGTAGGGAGATTCTTGTGTTATAGTGGCGAGTGGAAGTACCTCTCGAAAAAAAGAGCGAACAACAGACACATTGGTGGGCGGGACCGAAAAAATATTTAATGCACTATTTGTGGCCAAAGGACTATTTTCAGAAATTTTTTGGGGACAGGTCATTATTATCAATTAATATGTTCCTAAAGTATCAACACGAAGACGTTTTGATTTCTTTTTCTTCCTCCTGACAGTAGTGATGGAAGGAAGAAATGAAGGTGGACCAACCGAGGATTGCATCTTATTTATATGTTTTCGCTTCTTATTCCCGTTTCTTGACGTCGGTTTTTGTTCTTTTTGATACTGTTTGAAGTCAAAAGCACCTTGACCTTTTTGTGCATTAATATTATTTGCCGCTTTTTCTAGTAGATTTTTTAGTCCAGTTTTGCTTTCATTTACCAGGGATTCTTTTAGGTCCTTTCCCTCCAACACATTTGTTAACACACGATTGCCTGTCTCTAACCCTTGGCGACTAATTGCCGAACCAATTTCCTTTCCTATGGGGATTAAGTAGCGCAACAGGCTACGAAATATTGAACCCATACCAGCACCACGCTGGAATGGTACTCCTCGGAACACATTGTACCCACCATATTGGACTACAGCAATTTCGGGCGATGTTTGAGCATATGAGAACCAATCAACTTTTGAAGGATCAAAGTCTATGTGCATTTTTTGAAATTATTTGATAATTTAAAGTTCAAATGTTTATTTATACATGTTAATGGTTAAAAAGCACCTTTCTAATGAAATCATTTACAATATAGTCTGGTGAATTTTTGGTAGTCGAATGCAAAAAGGCAACAATTTTTTCAAAAGGCACACCACCACACCGATGGTGAAGAAAAAAAATAGCGTGTCTCCCGCAAGACCTGGCAGAACTGGACTGAAGCGCGATTTTGTTGAAGCGAATCTCGGCAAATGTTGTCAGATAATTAGAAATATGGAAACTGGCTGGAGGCCACACCCCCAAAGGATCATAATATTCAATTTGATTCGGCTGGTTGCAATAGATGGATACCCAGTGAGAACCCTTGAACGAGCTTGGATCCAGATTTAACACCATACAATATGGAAAAAAATTGCAAACAGGTATCTTATCTGAGGCGAAACACCCTAGATATTTCTGTGAAGTAATCGGATTTTTGGTAAGTATTCTATTAATTTCAAGTGTATTCATTGAGCGCACTTAAAAATATGAGGCTTTCCGGAAATTAAGTGTTAATGTACATGTTCCGTATTGGAACGGCATCAAACTACCACTATGGGTCCGTATTTCAATAAAAATCTCTGAGATTTCCTTTAACAACACCTTGTGGTATTGGATTGAAATGAATTGTTCCTCAATAATCTCATCAGGATTGCCACGTATTGTCACTATTCTTAGCACAGGCGCGGTGACATCCCCCAACATCATCGGTTCAATCAACTCCGGGGCATATACATGGAAAGAGGAAACACCCCCACTCATATCGGGCATAAATTTGGCCTGTGTTTCTTCATCTGTGAACTCGGTGCGATTAAATCCGAGTATATAGGCCAGCTGGTCGGATATGCGAACCCGCTTCACATACCGCGGATCCATCTTTATCACAAAACGATTTATAAATGAAACATAACTAATTTGACAGGTAAATCGAGCTTTTCGATATGCTTGAATCCATAGCTCAAAACCCCCCCGATTTTTTGTTTCGTTATAAACCTGCAAATCTTCTGCATGCAATTCTGAAAGATTCTTCTCAAGTTTATGCCCATGAATCTTTTGCAAGAGTTCCATGTCTTCCACACTCAGTGATGCAAAATATTGGTCCAGCTTTTTAGCGAAAGAATCATCGGTGTCCTCGGCCAATCGTTCCGGGACCTCTCCTGATTCAAATTTAAACTCAATGAATTCATCTTTGGCGGATATGCTAGCGCGTGCGGCCGCATCCATATAGCTCAATTGTGCGGTCCGTGTTTTCTGAGCCAATGGTTCATTGCCGTCTCCAAGCAGCTTGTAGAGGTTTTTGCCAAGCTCAGCAGGGGTGGTTACATTGGATGCTGGTACCGGGATGTACACGCTTTCGCCAGTTTGCCATTCCATTTCAACAAATTGTTCAACGTCTGTGCCAAGGGAGGGCCAGGAATGTGGATAGACAATCACCCCTAGACCCACCTCCCATTCAGAATTGAATTGTAATTTCCGGGGCAGACGAACACGAAATGAATTGGTACGATTCCCGTCTACATTGGTGTTTGAAGGAAGAACAACATAAAACGAATTTGAAGGCATTTTATGATGAAGATAAAATAAAAAACTCATATTTCTTTATATATTTTTCCATGTAATTGAGCTGGCGGGTATCCAACTGTTATGGCGCACACCATAACCCTTCCATTTTACCAGTGCATACTCGATCCCATCCCGTGTCTTACGTCTGATGACGCGCTCAATATCGTAAAGGGGTTGTTGTTGATCCCCATCGGAATTCGTAATTTGTCGGACACGGCACAGGTCATTGGCATAGAACCAGCCTTTGATCATCTCATGGTCCCCATCCTGTAACCGATAGACAACAGGGCTACGCTCATTGTGTACCTCGGAAACAATGAATATCTCGTTAGTAAAACGGGGCAAATAACCCTTTTGGAAAATGTGTTTGTGTTTTTCGATGCGCACCCTTTCGCCCACTTTAAACTTGGCCGGACGTTTCGGTCTGCTACGCATTGCCTTTTCAAACAGTCGTTGTCGTACCTTTTCCGCATTTTTAAATGTGACGTCCATGGGTCGCATGCCGATACTAGAATTATGTGAATTATTTATTGCCCTGACTAAATTTTGTATGACATTTATCCAGGTTTGCGTTTTGCGTTCCGTAAAATAACGATACAATCTTTCTTTAATGCTTCGATTAGCACGTTCGGCCATTCCTGCATGGAATTGAGGGGAAGTGTACATACAAAAATGTACCATACCCTTGGACTTGAAATAATCTTTCATCCTTTTGGCTGTAAATTCTACCCCCTGATCTGTCAACAGTTTCCATGGTAAATATTTAGATCGCTCGAACAAAAGTTCAAATGCTGTGATCATATCGGTGCTGGACTTGGACCTAACCGGTTCAACGAACAATTGCCTGCTAAGTGTATCAATGCACACTAGTAAATATTTGTAGCCACGATTACTTTTTCCAAGCCGATCGAACACGGATAAATCAGCCTGCCATTCGGTGTGAAGACCGGATGCAAGTGTCGGTAGACGAACATAACGCCTTTTGGCCTGTCGGTGAAGTGTGTAGGCTGATTGGGTGGCCAAAAAATCCTCAACATCTTTTCGGCTAATTTTGTTATTATGCCTTTTAGCTTCTCTCAATAGTGGCTTCACGCTGGTGAAGCACACTGGCGAATTCACATCTTTATACAAATGTTCAAGCAAACGTGTTTTACTCCTATCAACACCTATTCCCATAGTGTTGGCTTAAATTTGATCATTTTTTCCACCAACTTATTCTTTTTATTTGTTTTATATGAGTATAATCTTCCCCCACCACCACTTCCAAACTGGAGTGGTTGCTCGGGGAACAGATATGAGTTTAAGAGTGGATGCCCCTTGGCTTTTTCCACAAATTCCTTGTAACCAACAGGGAAGCTTTTGAATTGGCTCTTACCGTCCCTGTTCAACAAATATGTGATAATTTCATCCACATTACTCGTCTTGTATACTTGGCCGTCTGATCGTAAAATCTTTTGATCAGAATTCACTCCCAACTGCCCACTATTTTTCCCAATATACTCCATTACCTTTTGTTTTGTCTGAGAGTAATTTTGTTTGGTAGCTGAATCAGCAGCAGAAGCAGCAGAAGCTGATTCAGCTGTTGCTACTGTCTTTCTTGTCTGTCGCAATTTTGGAGGTGATTTAACACCGGTAGCAGCATCTTCCCATTCTTCGTCGTCAAATTCTTCTATCGACGGTTCCGTTGTTTTCGGTCTCCGTTGTTTTTTTGGGGTTTTTATCGATGGTTTTGGTGCTGGTGATGGTAGTAAATTAGCGGCAATTTCCTGCGCATTTTTTAATTGCACATCAACTGGGCGTTCCTCGCCATCCCTAGTCAACTTATTAAGTCTTTTAAATTCTTGCTGATATTTAGTGGACTTTTCCGCCTCACCAATTGCCGCATCATTTTCAATCTGACGCATTCGTTTTTTAACCAAACCCACTGGTGTACCATCATTTTGTTGCACAAGTGTTTCAAATATTTCTTCAGGAATCAAAAAGAATCGTTTTGTGTGACGCATTTTTTAAAAGTTTATAAAATTTTTAAAAAATGTTTTTATTTATGCATGAGAGCGTTTGTGATAATGGGCATAACAATGGAGGTTAACAGGCCTGCAATGGCTGGCAATCCTTTGCCCTCTTGCTGTGGGTGTTGTAAAAGAACTCGTTTTGCTGAACGTGAACACCTCGTTCGCGCCAGCCGTCTTAGCACATGGGCATGATGTTGGAGTTTTTTCAAATGTTTTTTGCGCAGTGGGACACGACCCTTTAAAATATTTGTACAAATTTCCACAAGACACAATAGCTGCTCATCCGTAGCATCTCTGATGAATTGTTGTTGCTGTGAGCGTTTACGCCGGGTGGAACAAATTTTCTGCAAAAAGCTTTCATTTTTTACAATCAGTGGGCTGACCTTGGTCATTTTGGCAAATAAACTGTGATCAATTGCTGCTCATTTTCACCATATATATGCGTTCTGAGGCGAAGTGGTTCTGGACTTGCCGGATGCATGTCCACCAACAAGTAACCGAAATTTTTTCCACAAGCATCCTGATATGCCTCAATGAAATATGCGACGCGTCCGGGAAACAGCTGGGAGGCCAGGGTGCGAATTTGCAATTGACCAACCGGATTTCGCATCAGCACTAAATAATGGGAATTGTTGCGAGCGACGCGNGATCATCCAACACTAACAATAATTTTCCTTGACTCCTCCTGGCCCGCTGGGACACCTGATCCTCAGTCGGTGTACCATTTTGCACAAGCACCCCAATACCATTTATCGTTCCATCCCTCTGCAATTTCATGACATTTGGGTTCAGTTCCCCATAGCAATAAAAAATTTCAGCAATCGGATGGGTTGCAAGTGATCGCAAATGTTGCAACAGTTTCATTACCCATTCCGATTTTCCGCTCCCCGTACTACCCGATATTGTTAGAGTGAATGGATGTCGAAATTGTAGGTCCATTTGTGAAAAGTTTTGATAGTTTTGCTCCATTTTTAGGTCGCTATCGATCTTAAACATATATATATAGTCATGGCTCATTTTTTAGCTTACTTATCGAGGAAAATGGATTATATTCTTGCTACCGACTGGATTAATAACGCCTATCCGGAAATTGACGCCAAAAATAATGATGGCAATAACATGGACAAGGTAAATGTTTTTTACAAACAAAACATGATAATTTGCTACCGAAGGAAGAAGAACTCAGCTGGTTGGAAATGATCGATGAGGAAGAAAAGGAGAATTTGGATCCAGAGGTACAAAAGAAAGGTAATTTTTCAATGAAAAATATACATTTCAATCTTGGTAGTTCTAGAAGCTAATGAGCAGACTGAGGAAACTAAAGATGGCGATAAGGGGGTAGTATGCAGTTGCAACAACAACAACAACAACAACATGGTCTCTCTGCTGGATCATCTGTGCCATCAGCACAAGTGTTCGGTCAAGGAACTGCACGTGCTGTTACAAAATTTGAGTACCCGTCGGACCATTGTCAACCATCTTCGACATGATGTGCGTCTGCGAACCAACCATTTGCGTGCAGGACGAAACATAAACGTGCGATGCAACGATTTGACCACCCAAAGTGCCCACACCGCGTTTGCCATGCGCGGATACCTTGGCATAACGGTTAGATGATGATGATTCTCTATTATTAAAGCTAAACTGGATTAAATTTTTCAGGTTCGTGCCTACTACTACGTGAAGCATGGCATCAAGCTGCTTCACCCACAACTTCCATGCATCATTCAGTTTGGGGGCGGGAACCATCGTGCCCTGTACCCTATGGAATGTCTGAGCGTCTACAAGATTTGATGATGATGATCTCACATTTATTGCTATTCGATAGTCTTAACATCATTTTTTGTACTTTTTAACAGGATGTATAAAATTCAAAATTGCACTGTTGCTTTCAAATTATTGCCACATGACAACGATAATGATGGGTTCACCCGGGAACAATTTTTGTCAATTGCACGGAACGGGTGGAACACCGAATACAACCCGCGTCGCTTCCACGCTATCATCATGCGAATGCGTCACCGATGCAGTGGTGGTGGTGATGAAAACGATGATAAAAATGTTGACAACAACGTTTCCGGGACCGGGGCTGCTGCTGATTGTGGCTACAATCACCAATTGCGGGGGCGGCGCACCGTGGCCGCACTTATCTTCCGCACAGGACGTGTAGTGCTCACCGGGGTCCCGCATCCTACCACCGCACAACCGACAGCGGAACGCGTGTGCCATCGTCTTCAGCAATCGTTGGAAATGGGGGCTGCCACCACGATCACGCTGGGTGTGCACACTCTCCGTCTGGTGAACCTGGTCGGCGCGCTGACGATGCCCCATCGGCTAGCCATTGAAAGATTTGTTGCATTGTCATCAGCACCAGGGCTTTCGCGCTTCAACTGGGAAAGAGGAGAAGGAGGAGCCGAAGACAATGATCATGTTAACAAAATTCATCACATTGTTTATGATCCCACCGTTTTCCCAGCCCTTCGTTGTAAATTTCAATTAGGTACCCATGGGGAGGGGGATGCAACTTGTCTTGTCTATATTTCTGGAAAAATTATTGTGACCGGTGTTCGTACCGTGGAACATATGGACATCGTGTTTCAACATTTGTTTTCCACCTTTTCAAAATTTACACGTCAATAAACACATTTTTATAAAAAGTTTCAACAAATATATCGACTCAATTCATCACTATCATCATCATCATCATGTTCGAACATCCAGTGATCATTATTGTTAGTTCTTCTTCATCTTTTTGGATGGGGCGGGTCCATTGGATCCATCATCATTATCAGCATCGCCAACATCCTTGTTCGCATCAGGCGGGGGTGTCAATGAGTCCCACCAAAACTTGGTTACTGTCCAGTCAAAGCTCCCATAGCTGGTGTCGCGGGACTCCTGAACCAAGAGATAGTTTACAATCTTGTCAATTGTTATAAAACAGAAATCGCCCACCTTCACGTTGATCTTTAGTACAAGGGCTTTGTTGAGCTTGGCTTCCAGCTTGTTGTCCAAATCATCGTTCGCTGCACTATGATTACTATCGGCAGTTGCTTTCAACACTGCTTCGGCCTTCATCCCCATGAAACTTTCGGCGGTCCAACCAAACAGGGTGGCAGACTGCACAGTTTCCGCATCTTCCAAATCCTCCAGCTCCAATCGTACGAACATGGCCACGCCGGGTTTGTTGGCCACCAGACCACAGGCGCCACACTTTTTGTCCTCGTCCAGCTTTCGGCGACAGTACCAGCCTTCGGGACGTCGCCGTGGACATGCCTGTGGAAGAATTTGGGAAGTGGGTGAGGGAGGTGGTGATAAGCACACAGACCTCATATACTTGGAATTTGAGATCAGCAATTTTTGCCGAAATATGAAAGGTGCCAGTGGCATTCCACTCCAGAACTTCCGTAACACTTTTTGTCTGTGCAGCCGAAGGGGGAGCTTCCTCGGAACTGGTGGTGGGGCTCTTTTTCAATAGGAATCGGCTCATTTCGGATCTTCTAATTCTCGCTCTAAAGATATTGAAAGAAAGGGGATATTTGAATTGAATGAATTAATGAATGAATGAATGAATGAATTAGCGGAGAACATCTCTCCTTATATAGCCTTTTCTACACCCCTAACCCATGATGCTTGCGTCAATGGATGGGGAAATCACACGCATTTCCGGTCCGTTGTGTTTGTATATAAACACCTACTCCGAATTAGACAGCATCATTTCCATTTCCGCAAATAATAGGAAGAAAAATGTCCATTCGTTTAATACTGGGACCAATGTTCGCGGGCAAAACCACCGAGCTGCTGCGGCGTGCAAAACAGCATGAAATGGCTGGCAAGAAGGTGGTGTATGTGAAGCATCTGCTGGACTTGAAACGGACTGCCGGAGCCCACCATATTTTTACCCATTCGGATGGAGACACCAGCAACAACAACAACAAACAAGAGGCATTGGTCGCCAATCAGCTTGAAGAATTGTATGAAAAGATGGCTGCGAAGGAGGTGGATGTGGTATGTGTGGACGAGGGCCAGTTTTTTGAAGACTTGCATCGCGTGGTTCAACGGCTGGCGAACTGGCATGGAAAACATGTAATCATTGCTGCGCTGAATGCCACCTACAGCCAAACGCTCTTTACGACAGTGGGACAATTGCTGCCCGTCGCGGAACACGTGGATTGGCTCAATGCTGTGTGCTTCCGATGTGGAGCGTTGAACGCCTCATTTACGCGCCGAATTGTTGCTGACGAGGACAAGGATTCTTGGGTATACGATTAGCCGTAAAATCAATTGAATTATGGGAATCCGCCCATTTTAGGCTCAACCCGATGTGGCGGATGAGACGTTGATTGGTGGCGCAGAAGCCTACGAGGCGCTTTGTCGTGTTTGTTGGTACAAGGAACGGACAAAACACGATTTGTGATCTTTTGGCCAATAGAAAATGTATTAATGATCCTTTATTGTTCGAATTTTCCAATTAAATGTCGTGGGTTTGTTGGTATTGATCTCGGTTTCAGTTTGACCCCACTGGAAATCTTGCTAATCGATCACCATCATCGTCACCATCAACTTCGCCTGCCGGTCGCCTTTCACCATCTTCCAGATCATCCGGCGGAATTTGTAGACGATAACCGAATGGCAGAGTTTCCATGCCAGGTCTTACTCGACCTTTCTGGTAACACGGCCTGTAGTTTTTGTGCGCTTGATAAGTGTAGATATCAGACACTTGGGTGCGTCCAATTTGCGGGAATGGTACATGTATGTGGGATTCGCTACCAGGATACACAAAACCCTCTTCGTCACAAAGAATGTCATCACTTAAAATAAATAATGGTAAATGAATCTAAATTGTAGCGGCAAAATACTTACATCGGCCCGTCGATATCGTAATGTTCCAGCACAATGTTCTTCACGGACTCAAAATTCAACAACTGGTGACTTGCATAGGAGAGACGGAAGCTTCGAATTTTCATATCCGCGAGCACATTGTTGTTGTTGTCCTCCACATTGCGTCCCCGATGTTTGATTCCATAGTTTTTTGGACCTCCCGCCACAAATTCAAAAATGATGCGGTCTGCGCGTTCGCGCTTCATCTGTCCCAACGCTTCACCCTCACAA
Organism: Rotylenchulus reniformis; assembly: GCA_001026735.1. Classification (NCBI taxonomy): domain Eukaryota; kingdom Metazoa; phylum Nematoda; class Chromadorea; order Rhabditida; family Hoplolaimidae; genus Rotylenchulus; species Rotylenchulus reniformis. The sequence continues at coordinate 63,439 of LDKF01000059.1, read as the reverse complement.
ACATGTGCCACACCCGGTTTGGCGACATAGTAAATGGAGTCCGTATCTTAAAAATGCAACGGTGCTAATGTGCTACAAACCCCAAAAAACAAACCACAATATAAAATCTTGTGCCCTAATGCTTCAACTTGTTCCATGTAGCTGTACAGATGCAATCGAGCATAAGAAGTTACAAATATAGCAACGGGTAAGCAATTTGTCGAAGGCGCCGAAGCAAATTCCGGTTTCTTTCGCACAACAACCCGGTCCATATGTGATGAAACATGGTGAAAGTCCACAATGTTCAGGGTTGTGTCCTTCAACAGTGCGTGAAATTCGGCCGGAGTCCGTGTGTAATTGACCTCGCTGAACCCGACGCGTTGTGCTAGTTTGCCCCAAAGTGAATTGGCCAAAAGTTTCTACAAATTCGACATAAAAATGTCGGTTTAATGTCACCATTGAATCTTACTGCAACAAGACGTAGACCAGGATTTTTGGCAATCTTATTCGCATCTAACCGGATTCCCTCGACCTGTTCAAATTCTTCGATGTATGCCGCCCGTTGCATATCCGTCTCAACACCTTCGGGCCATCCTGATGCCTGTTGTTTAAGCCCGACAAATGTGTCAACATATCCACGAAACAATTCATCTTCCCATTGGGAATAGTGCCAAACCTAAAGTAAAACATGGTGATACCCGGAGTAATCCCATCTGAGCACCACTCCAATTCACCTCAAAAAGATCAATAACCTGATAGCCCAAATCCAATGCTTTGTTTAATTCAACGTGTGTATAGCTAAAAATTTGTATATGATGTTTCGGGTGTGAATAAAACACTTTATTTGTGCTTACGCCGTGATCCATGCTCGTTGTTCATCGGTATGGCGACAGGGCCGTTGTTGCCGGTTGTCTGCACAACGACCACACAATGGAAAAGTCAATCGGCCATCCGTTGTTCGATAGGGGAGAAGGGTAAGCCGAAGTGGTCGGCGAAGCGGGTCTGGTGGCAAAACACGGACAAGCAATAATCCCTTGAACTGGTTCATGCCTGAATTGGTCCAGGGCAGAGGCGATGTGGGTGGTTGCAAGAGGATTTCACGCGTGAGCACTTGAGGGTTTCCAACCGGGAATGGGAATGCCTTCATCACGTACGGATAGAGACTTACCTGAAAAATAGGTAATTTGTATATATCTCACTTTCTCCCCCCCCCCNCCCCCCGTATATTCTACATACTATATCAATTGCAATTATTTCCTCCCCATCTTTGCATTTGTAGTATAAAACGAAGGGTTCTGTGCGGCCACCACGCAATGCGTCTTCCCTCGGATCAAGCGGGCGCGTGACAAAAGCCTGGTTGTAAATCCTTCGAAGTTCTGGATCGGTGCGAAGACGTTGCGCCAGCTCACATCCCCATACCACATGCAATTCATATCCATGGACTTGCTCGAGTTCCCAGAGTCGCTTTTGTGTATGTTCATAGAGCTGTTCTGCCGTCCGTCCACTGGCCAATATTCGTTGGCGATCATGTGCATAACATTTTGGACAACCTTTAAAATGAAAAAATGGAAAATTGGTAACCGGTGGTTAGAACTTGCCATGGTAAAAACAACCCATATATTCAATCGCTAATGGCCGTAATGGTGGGTGCCGAATGTGAAGTCCGTCCAGTCGATATCCACTGTCCTCCACATGTGCTTCGCCCACTGACCATTGGGCACATTGAACTTGCACTCCCGGATTCATCAGCTCATACATTCGAATGTAGCGTGCAGACTCGGCGGATGCTCGCCGCCCCCTCAGATAGCCTCCCTCGGGTGAGTTGACAAGTGTATCACGGGGCAAAAAACACTTGCGAAATGTGGCTAGTGCGAGTCCGGCGCCTGTTGATGCTATTGTGAAGGGGTCCAGTCCGTCGGTATGCTCAGCAATCATCCGCCGGAATCGGATGACACTTTCACGCAGTATGGCAACATCGTTTACGCAATAAACCGTTAGTTGTTCACGCAGTTGGAACTTTGCGGTTGGGGATTCCTGCTCGTACCAACGCAGAAATGCTTCACGCTTGTCCGGTTTCATGTGTTCCGGTTGATATGCATCGATTGGGGGCAATCCGTCGAGTCGTTGGTGAAGGTGTTCCCGTTTGATGTACATATAGGGGAAATATGGTTTGGCAGAAGCAACATTAGCGGGCAGATCAAATGTTTTCGGCAACGCATCAAGACCACAAAAGAAGAAATTCAGCGTGTCTTTGAACACAATATGGTTCTGGTGCTGACCCCGCAGTGTCATTGAGTAAATTTTGAGCCCAGATGTGCACAGTCGCCTTGGTGGTAAATTTCTTCTATGGAGTGCCTCCAAAACCAAATGCATGTCATATTTTCCTCCGTTGTGGGACAGACAAAGTGTCAGAATTCCACGCGGACCACTCTTGGTCAAATAATCAATGAATTGGTCCACAGGATTTGCATCAGGATTGTCGAAACTGTGGAAGAACATCCGTCTTTGATTGTAGTGGATATTTTCAGGGGCTGGTGTCACATCACCAGCGGAATTCCGAAAAGGTGGAGAGCATAGACGGCGACCTGTTGGCCCGGACGGGGTTCCGCAAATACAGCCCGGTGCTCGCTGGCCAATTCCGTCATGGATTGATATACCCGCTTGAATGCACCGCTCGCAGATCACTTCCGCCACGATGAGGATCGGAACATGTTTTTGAGCAATAACACCGCCTCTGAGATGCAGGGGAAGATCTTGCGTTGTTTCCGCATCGAAAAAACACAACCGCATGGGTTGTTGTTGACCATCCTCGCCAATTCCTTCTTCTTCTTCATCCTCACCATCATTTTCATTTCCTCTAATGCTGGCTTGTTGTTGTCGTCGTTGTTGATTCTGGCGTCTTTGGCGTCGCCTTTGAATGTCGCTATCTTCCAATGGTTGGATGAAGCAGGGTTGGTCGGGTTCATGTGGTCCTTGGCAACGTTGACACGGTCCTCTCGCAATGTTACCATTATTACCAGCACCATTTTGAGCACATTGGTGTTGTTGTTGAAAATTGGAATATAGCACACATCCACATCTGGCACATATGCGTCTCCATTGACAGATCGATTGAAATGGGCGATTTCCACGACCATCCGTTGACAAATTAGGTGCCCGATTTTGCAGATGATATTCATAGCAATTCAGATTTGGGAACACGAACCGACATTGGTCACAGAAACGCTTTCTGCTGGTCCCGTCGGGCATTTGTTGCTGGGATTGGCATGGAAATCCGACACCGAACCGTAAACAGAGGCGGCAATGAACCTTGCACTCAGCCGGGTGATATTGTCTTGTCACGCTCCTTTCACAATCCATACAATAATTGTGCGCTCGAAACAGCTGTTGAATTCTGCCAACATAATTGAAGTGGTGGTTTTCGAGTAGCAGGCAGAGGTTGAAGGCACATGGTGTTGATCCCTTGTACACGAGGCGCCACTGTTGTTCCTTTTGGAAAACGCAAATACGGATTACGCCAGGCCCGTGGTGTCCATCAATCCAATGTTGCAGACATTCAGCATCTTGCAAAGTGTAAAGATGTTTGTTGCGCGCAATACCGGCTCTCCTCAGCAGATTGGCTGCTTCCGGGCGATGTAGATGTTGTTGTCGGGCAAACAATTTGAATCTCGCTGGTCCACCTCCACCGGGTGCTCGTGAACGCCAATCGTGCAATCCGATCACAATAGCTCTTGCCAAACACAGACGATCCCTGGGGTTGTGTATCCGGACCAAGGATTGGACCGGGTGTGTGACACTGTGCTCAACATTCAGATCACAACCCCCTAAACAAATCTCTAACATGATTTTCATAAAAGTGGTAAAACCTGATGAATCATTCTGCCGTTGATACGTGTCCAATGGCCAAACTGCGAGTACCTTTGTTATAGTTGTGCCCGCCTGTAGATCGATGCCCGCAGCGGATTGGTCGTTCAATCGTTGGATGAAGTCGGCGATAGCGGCGGGATTGTTTTGTTCAGGAGGGCGAAGCGGTATCGTGAAAGGGTTTTCGAACGTTGGCGGATGAATTTGGAGGCCGAGCAACAGTGGGCGCGGGCGTCCTTCCAAGACACGGGCAAATAGTTGGGTGACCAAGCGCTCCAAAAGCTGGTCCGGACGTTCAACCTCCTCCAGTGGGACGAAACGAACCTGCGCTATTTCGCCCCTTGTATTCCGTGGTCTGTTGCGCATTTGCCATACTTGTTCAATGGCAAATCCGTGCTGATCGGTGGGCATCTTGATAGAATTTTTCTTAAAATAAATCTAAAAAAGTAGTTAATTATTTTTTATATTACTGATAATTCATTGGTATATATATTTTTTTTAATTTTGATAATATTTCTATTGTATTTTTGAGATAATATTTAATTCTGATAATAATTCTGATAATGTAATTCTGATTATAATTTTTAAGTTAATATTTAATTCTGATAACAAGTCTGCTAATGGTTTTTAAGATATATTTAATTCTGATATATTCTGATTATATTTAATTCTGGGGATAATTCTGACTTTAATTTTTTAAATTAATATTAATTCTGATAATAATTCTGATTATATTTATTTAAAGTAATATTTAATTCTGTTAATAATTCTGATTATTTATCAATTAAAAATAATATTAATAAATATGTTTTATGAATCTAATTCTGTGGTTTGTAATAATTGAGAATTTAATCGTTATATCTGTAAAATGACGAACATTGATCTTGATAATTAGTAAATATTTAAAATTATATGCGATAAATGTGTTTTATGAATCTGTAAAATCAAATTTTGCGATTTGTAATAATTGAGAATTGAATTTGTAAATCGGTAATATTTAAAATATTATGTGATAAATATATTTTATGAATTTGTAAAATCATATTTGTGAATCTATAAATCTGTGGTTTGAAGTAATTGTCAATTGAATCTGTAAAATTACGATCTTTGATGTTTTTAATAGTAAATATTTAAAATAATATGTGATAAAAATATTTTATGAAAATGTAATTCTATGAATCGAATTTGCAAATCTTTAAAACTATGAGCTTTGATCCTGTGAATTGGTAAATGAAAAATCGGATTATTGAATCTTTGAATCATGTATATTTGCGAATCTATAAATCTATGATTTCTAATAATTGGAACTGTAAACATGAAATCTTGATTTATAAATCAGTAAATAATAAATAGTTTATTTGTGAATCTTTGAATTTCTAATTTATAAATATGTGAATCGGTGTGTTTTTAAATGTGAATTTAATAACCTGTAAATCTATGAATATTAAAACTGTGATTTTGAATATATGAGTTTGTAGTAAAAATTTATTAATACTTTTGATTTTAAATATTTAATAATAATGGAATCTATCAATTTACAAATACAAATATGAGTAATTATCTAGGAATCTTCTAATCTGTAAATTTTGATTAGAAACTTTGTGTATCTGTCATTTAAAATAATATAAAAAAAATAGGTATAGAATATTTGATAATGAAATGTGAAAAAGTAATGAATGAATAGTAAAATTAAAAGCGGAATGAATATGTTAGATTTATATATGGGGCGATTGAATGAAGAGGGAAAAAGGTTGAATTGGAAAATCGGCGGATTAACCACGGTCAGACGGGAGAGCAATGGGGCTATCTAAACAGCAACTATAGGTCAAGAGATAAACCAAAATGACAAATGAATAATCGTGTATAGTCAAAGGGATAAGGGAACAACCGGGGAGGGGGCGAAGTGACAGGTGTATAACCGGGGAGGGGCCAATAGGGCTAGGGTTTAACCGAGGAGGGGCCAAAGGAGCGGGGGTATAACCGGGTAGGGGCCAAAGGGGCAGGGATATGATCGGGGAGGGGCGAAGTGGCAGGTGTATAACCGGGGAGGGGCCAATAGGACTAGGGTTTAACCGGGGAGGCGCCAAAGGAGCGGGGGTATAACCGGGTAGGGGCCAAAGGATGGAGGAATAACCGGGGACGGGCCAAAGTGGCTAGGGATAATAGGGGGAAAAGAAATAATAGGAGCAGGATGGAAAAGGATGGTCGGGGAGAAGAAAAATCGGACCGGCAACAACAAGGATGGTTGGGGAGAAGCAAAGACCGAGAATCGAGAACGAAATGGATCTTGCGACAAGAGTCTGGCAATAGATGTCTGAGAGAACGGCCGAAGTGGAATACTAAATCAAAGAAAATCCGAAGAAACAAAAAAAAACCCGGTCAAACCATTTTGAAACAACGATGACTGGTCACAAATCAAAGCTTTCAAAGCTAAGAAAATCCGGAATTCAACCATTCGAAATTGTTTGCAACTTGGAATATTTAAAAACGCCGTCTAGTTTATTACTTTAAACAACATTATGTGCGCCCCCCCCCTCCACCGCTCTCTCCCGAATTCGCTCCTGGCCAGGGAATAACTCCATAGTAGGGGGGTTGGTCTACCAATTTTGAAGCTACTCATAAAATGGTAACCGATAACGAAATCTGCACTATCTATCAGCATGAATTTGTGGCTGTGCTGTTTGATGCTACGATCCTACCTTGCAACCATTTGTCCCATTTCGAATGTATTCGAAACTGGTTGAGACATGTCAGATGTCCTCACTATTACAGACAGGACATCTGACACAACGTCTCAGCCAGTCTCGCACACACTCAAAATGGAACAAATGATCACACGGTAGGATCGTGGCATCGAACAGCCCCAGCACAAATTCATGTTGGCAGATTGTGCAGATTTCTTGATCGGTTACCATTTTCTGAGTGACCTCCAATATTGGGAGTCCAAACTCCGCCTGCTCTGGAGTTATTCCCTGGCCAGGAGCGAATTCGGGAGTGACCGGTGGTCCAAATTCGGCACGCCCCCTTTGATCATTAGATCGTCGGTTGGTCACAGAACGGGCCGTGCGTCTGGTACGGGGCACCACAGGGCTGCGTGAGCGAGATCGCAAGCGTTGATGGCGCTGCTCAAATCCAATAAAAATTGTGTAATGAAAAAGCCATTCGAAATGTCCTAGTAACAGAAAAATCCACAAATCGGTCTGTTTTCATCTTGATCGTTCTTAGTTTTCTTTCTCAGTTCAGCATCCCACCGGGTTGTTTCCGGCGGGGGCACGACGTGCACTCGCCCCTGAGCGGCGAGATGTTGCGCTAGTTGTGGTGATAGAACCCGAGGTGGTAGTGGTGGTGATAGTTGTCGAACGAGGGTTACTCGAAGTACCGATCTGCTGGAAATAGGAAATCGGAGTTAATATATTTGGTAATAACCTGCCTATAAATTAAAAAATTTGTTCAAAAAAATTTTCAAAAAATGCTAATAATTATAAATATGAACCAGTATCTATTTTACTTGTGATGTTGAAGAGCTTTGTTGTGGTTGTTGTGGGGCGTTTGGCACAGGAGGATTATTAGCGCAGATCATGGGTTGTTCGGAACGTATCTGCAATAATAATATTTAATATTCCCTTCTTGTTCCTTTCAACGAATTCCTGTATATGAAAATATGACGGATAAAATAGAAATACATTTGACAATGCCCTTTTATAAAAAAATTAAAATTTCGGAGATCGAAAGTTCTGAAAAAAACTGAAAAATCCGGCCAAAGTATGAACATTTTCTATGGATTTCTCTATATTGGAATTTTATCAAAAAATCTTAATAAATATGCGAATTTTCTTATAGTAAAAAATCTTTAAATTATACACCAGACCTCTCATGAAATCCCGAGTATTACCGTTATCTGTTGTTGTTGGGCTTGCAGTGATTCATCGGTCACCAAACTACGGTAGATTGCTTCTACTGCGGCATCATCATCTTCATATTGGTTAGGATAATTTGGCAGAAAACATGGTTCCGGCTTAAAATAAAATTTTCATTCAAAATTGGTCACATTCTCTCTCTTTATTACCACTAATTTCAACTCGGTGGATGACGTAAACAAAAGCGAATATGGCACCGAGAGGCCGAGGAAACGAGGGGGTCGTAGTATAAGGCCATTGAAACGGAAACAGCGCCCGCTTGGTAGTCCGATCAGTTGTTCCGTTTGAGCCTTGCATCCATAAATATGGACTTTTGCGTTCTGTTGATTGGTCAAATTGAGGTTGCAGCAGACATATCCCCCCTCCGGAGTCGGGATGTGGGTGTTCAGATGATCGATGACACGTAAAGTAAGACTCCTAAATCATTTTTAGCATGATATTCCCTCAGAATAAGATTGCCCTATTTGGCTAAAAACGAACTAATACTCCTTCAACTCTTATAATTATTCATTTGTTGCTTAAAAGTTTATAACCTTTGGTCAAAAAACTGAATAGTTAAACTTACGTTGTCAGTTTTCCCTGGACCATATTCATGTATTCTGTTGTTGTTGTTCCATCCTGATTAAAGCTCTCGATGGGCTAAAAATTATATTTTTGAAATAGAAGAGGAAAGAAAATTCATACCTCAGTATTGGCAGAAGATGTGGGGTACCCGCCAATTATCGGCCCATGATTCGGCGGAAGGCCAACAACACCAATGCCGTTCAATTGGGGGGTCACAAATTGGTTATTGGGTCCCGCGAATTGTTGTGGCCCAAATTGACCGGTTGTTTGGCCGCCAAACTCGCTAACAAGGTGTCCCCCTCCACACCCGACCTGCGTGATATTTCCACCATATTGAAGGCCGATGGATCCGCCAGGTTGCGCAATATTTCCGGAATGGTAGTTGCCCAAGCTACCAGATCCAACACCGGTTTGTTGTTGTTGCCCAAAAGTGCCAAAAGTGCCACCGGCATACGCAAAACCAGTTTGTTGTTGATGATGTGGTTGACCAAAAATATTTCCGCCGGCATGTGCAAAATTGGGTTGTTGTTGCCCGTTCCACAAATAGACAGGTCCGGCACCTTTGTATGGTGTTGGAGGACGAAATCCCGACCCGTTGCCAAAGGGGAACATTTGTAGAATTGGTATGTCTGTATAAAGGGGATGGAAATATTCACGTAAATGATCAGAAATTTTTAAAGAACTGGGGAAGATGGCGGGCTTAAAAAGAACTAGCATAATGGGACCGGTGGTGGGGATCAGAGATTGTCATTTCACATAAATGATTGGGAGTTGAGCTTCATCTAAATGGTGGAAAAATGAATTGGACATAGATGAAAAGCATAAAGAAGAGATAGGGCCAGGAATCCCCCTTTAAATGATCAGCAGAGTCTGAAATTGGAAATGGGACAGGCCTGAAAACATTCACATAAATGATTAGAAATGTAAGGAACTGGGGGGGGGGATGGCGGGCTTAAAAAGAACTAGCATAATGGGACCGGTGGTGGGGATCATGATGGTTATTTCCCATAAATGATCGGGAGTTGAGCTTCATCAAAAATGTGTGTTTGTGCGAAATAGAATGTGTGTTTGTGCGGTGGTCGGGATAGCAGAACTTTCTCATGATCCCGACACCACCGTCCCATACACACATTATCGATGATCGTTTGGTCTGATCTGTCCAACAGATCCCATCTAATGGAATGGTGGGGGGCGGGATCGTTAAAATTTTCTTGATTTCCCGTTCAACATAATTACCTGTGCTTAGCACCAGTAAAACAATATGGAAAGTATCAAAATAGTAAGCACAATGATCAATCCTGCGTCGTCAATTTGCGGATCACAATCTATCATCTAAAATTAAAAATTTTAGCAATAGGTATTAAGCCCAAAAAATAAGCTATCCTTTCTGATAAATCAGTGGATTACTGATCAACTCTTCGTTGTATGATCACTTTGTTGTAATGGCGGTGGGCGTCTGCTATATCCCATTTATAAGCGATAATAATGGGAAAATGTCTTGGCTTCATCACCATACAAGAGCATTTTTCCATTATTACCGGTTGTCAATGGATAAAGATCAAGTATTTATTGTTGTTCGTCGGATAAAAGGAATAAGAATATTTGAATAGTGAAAGGGCTTGTGGTGATTTAAGGACGGGTTTAATCTGAAAGGATGGAGGGGAATGTCCCCTTTATCAAATGAGGGAGTGTAAGCGATGTTTCACATTGTATCTGCCTATATGGCTGATTTTTGGGACATATTTCATTTATATAAAATATTACATCCTTTTGTGATTTTTAGCGCGGGTTCAATTCCTCTGCACATACCGGAACGATTGATTCTCACTAGCATCCAATTTTTCCTTTTCTCTCTTCTCCCTTTTGAATTCCAATTGGATTGGCTTTTCTCCTTCCATCGATTGGCCTTTTCTTTTTCCCTTTTTTGATGATCATTCCATTAGGCCTTGGATCGACTCCGGCCGTCGTTGCTCGGTTGACCTTTTTGGTGTGGGAAGGAAGGTGGCTTAATGGATAAAATTGATTCCACTTGAGCAGGTGTGGGTTCGATCCCTTTGAAGAGAATTTTATAGTCGGAATATTAATTAAAATCGGCGTAAAAATCCTGTAGAAATTCTTTTATTTTCGGCGCTATGATTTTATGACGCGTAAACATTCCATATTAAATTATTGTTATTTGTTTCTTTCTCCTCGATTGTCCACTTTTTATATGCTATTTTGCAAAAAGGAATTCGCTTCAAAAGATCATAAAAAAGTCCATTTCTATCGAGTGATTATTTTAATTTTAAATATCGCTTCCTTTTCCACCTCTTCCTTAATCCCTCATCCCTCTTGTCTCCCTCTACGAATATGACTCATCGGTCCTCAGAGGTGATGAGTCACCGGCCGTAGGGTTTGGGTTCGGCGGTGGTGGTCTGAAGGGTTTGGGTTCGGCGGAGGTGGTCTGGGGTTTTACGGGTGAGTCATTGCCCCCCCCCCGGTTTAGGCCTGGTGCAGGGGGTTGGGTCCAATCAATCGATAAAAAATGTGGGGAGAGTATCTACTTAAATATTGCCGATAGAAAATATGTTTCTCTAAGAATAAAATTATAAATTATTAAATATAGAAATATGTTCATATAGTAATTTTGCTAGAAGAAAGGTAAAATAATCAAGAAAAGGGATTATTATTAAAATATTTTTTTTGATCATTTATTTATAATGGATCAACTATATTTTTGTATTTCGTTAATCTATATCCCATAGCTTAATATACCGCCAAAAATTTTACGATACATTATTAAAAATATTTAGAAAAAATAGGTTTAAAATTTCGGAAATTACTTATGTTACAACCCAATAGATATTTGTAATACACTGGTGATAATTGGCAATTGCGTGTAATACACAAGTGAACTGTTAATTTTACAATACTATTAATTTTTCAACTTATAAAAAATTTGCATTATCCTTTTAATAAAAGTTGATAAAAATTTGTAAATTCCAATGCTACAACAAATCTCACCGCAAATTTAGCTGAAAAAATAATCAAAAATTAATAAAAATCTGTGAAAAACGTGTCTATTTTATCGGGTATGAAAATTTAATCTTATTTCGCCGTTTTTGAGAAAAATAATTTTTATAAATTTTTATTTTGACAAAAAAATTGTTGTCACTAAATAATATAAAAATAAGACAATTTTATGGCTTATCATTTGCGTCGCTTCAAAAGAAATCTAGAGAAATGATTTTTGTATCAAAATTATGTGTATATAATGAGACGAATCTCATTCAACTTAGTATTGAAGTGTAATCTAATTATTTTATTTTTACTATATCTAATAATTTTAATATTTTACTATCAATCTGTAACTTTAATTTATTTTTTCAAATTCATGCATATTGATAATAAAGAAAAAAATTCAAAAAAATAATTCTATAGTAAAAATTCAATACCAAACCATTACAGAGACAAATGCCACATCTTTTAGTGTTAAAAATGGATGCTTAATTCTTTTTGTAGTATGCAATTATGCTCTGGATTAAAAATCATTTGCTGTTTATTTATAAAATCATAATTTTAAATTTTTTTAATAAGTTACATTTTGCTAATGAGGTAGCAAGCGGGGCGGATATCCCCCGTCCTCCCCCATCCCCGACATCCCCGATCCCCCTCCAAAAAGATGATCCAGTTCTGCGGGACCAGGGTGTTTATTTTACTTCAGACCTAAAATGGAAAAGTTCTCAATTCTCATATACTCATATTTTTCACTTTTCATACAAATCTACAATAAGACCGCTCCTTCTGAAAGTCAAAAAGCATAGTAAACGAATATAACAATTTCTTTCATCGAATTATCAGTCATTGGAATAAATTGCCAAAAGAAGCCATGAATATCTGCACCCCGAAAGATTTTAATAATTCCCTAGAAAAAATTAAGTCCTAAGTGAGCTAGCAAATTATTTTTGTCTATTTTTATTTCGCCCGATGATTTGGCGTTTGTTGACTATTCATTCATTGACCTTATCCATAATTGCATTTACATTTTAATTGGTTAATTTTATAACATGTGTTTTTTTATTAATTCGTCTCTTATTTTGATATTTGAAATATATTGCAATAATACACGTCATCGAATGGCTAAAAATCGCATATAAACAAATAAATTCTCTTGTTTTTTTCATTTTAATTGCAAATAATCATAAAATATTATATATGATTGACTTGTTGCTATAAAAATAAACTAAGAATCCTATGGTTCGTATTGAATTTGAACCTCATAAACAAAAGTTTTGTACATAAGTTATAAAACTGCTTTAATTTTAATTTTTTTAAAAATGGGAAAGATGGTTCGACAAAAAATTAACAAATATTGTGAAAATCCCCAATCCCAGATATTGCCCTAAATATTGTCACACCCTATCTGATGGTCTTGTTAATATTTTCAGAAAAGTTAATTGCTTCCTCTGAGATTTGATTCGTAAAGAGTCCAAAAAATCTTTTTAATATATCTAGTTTATTAAATATACCAATAATGACTACTAAATTTCTTTTTAAATTTTATAAATGGAATATAATTTCGAAAAATTTTATACTTCCATAAATTTACAAAATTAGATTGAATTAAGCATTTCTAATGTAGGAACACAAGCCGATTAATTTTATTAATGATTTTTAGGTTCTATAACAATAAGACTTTTAAATATATAATTCATGAGTAAAACAAAAAAATGCTTAAAAATTATAAGGCATCCGAAAAAGTAAAAAAAATAAACCATCTTATTGCACTCGTACATTTATAGCTCTAACCCATAACATAAGTTTTAAAATATTTAAAGCATATGAACTCTTAACAATTAACCTCAAATATAATATGAGAATGTAGGTGCAATTGCGTTTTTATCATTTTCCACACCTTCATAAATGAAAGAGGAAAATTGGACTTATAAAATGAAAAATAGATCAAGAAGATTGGTTACAATTAACAAGTAAGGATGACAGAATTAGTTTACACCCTATATAATATATATAATATATGCTGGTATATAATATATATAATATATATAATATATGAAAAATAGATCAAGAAGATTGGTTACAATTAACAAGTAAGGATGACAGAATTAGTTTACACCCTATATAATATAGTAATCTTGTGATTTTTCTGTGCCTCGGACGTGACTGCGTCACATCCGGTGCTGCCAGTAAACATACGATTTTCCTGGGCCCCGGACTCGGCCGTGCCTCGTCCGGTGCTGCCAGTAAAAGAGTAAAAGTTCGTCCCCGTCCTCGCTCCCAAGGCCTGAGAGGCTAAGGAAGTTAGGGTTCCGAGGGTGACCGGGATCGGGACCACCGTTTCCGGTGACCAAGTCCCGTGGCCAGGCTTTGAGTGGGCGCTGGGCCCGTTTGGAACCCGCTCTCTGCCGGCCACCAAGTATTCGCCATTCTCCGGGAGTTTCCCCCCGCTCGAGGATAGCATGAACACTCGGGTTCCCTCGTTCCCGACCTTTGCATCCGTTGCGCAATGGTTGGTGTGCTGTTCCGGCTCACTCCCAGCGGCCGACTTCACCAACTCTCCCAATGTGTTCGGGCGAGCGGTACTCAGGATTTGGGAAGGCAGGTTTCCGGTTCCCGGACCCGGTCCCATGCATGCATGGTTGGGGTCCGTAGTGGACCATAGTGCGGGGTCCTTTACAGGACATCCAGGATTTGACGCCAAGACCGGCGCCGAGGTTACTTTAGTCCTTTCTGGCCTAAGGCCAACTTGAACGACCTGAGTCCCGGGGTTCAACACCCCGTCTACCCTCCCTTCCGGACTTACGCCCTTCCGGTTATATTGATTAAAGACCGCGGCATATCCCTGCCGGTTGGGGGCCATAGCTGGCCAAGAGCCTTTAGTTCTTTCTGGCCTAAGGCCAACTTGGTAGACACGTCCGGGGCTCGATTCCCCGTTTGCAACCTTTTCCGGACTTCCGTCCTTCCGAGTGTACTGTTCGAACTCCGCGACGTGTTCACGCCGGTAGGCGGTCATGGCTGACCAAAAGCTTTTAGTTTTTTCTGGCCTAAGGCCAACTTCCACACTCCTTCCCATCGTTTCTCCCGGGCGTTCAGCCCCTCCTCTCACTCCATTCCTGCCAGGCGCCCACGCGCCGCAGTGTCCAAGGCCACTTGGGCCAAGTCCGACCACCCGGCCGTTTGCACTTACCTGGTGCCACTCCCCGGCGGGTCCCCTCGGCTTGCCTCCTTCGGCTCTCGGCATGCGGTTGACAGGTGCTGACATGATGAAATAGTTGGAGTTGCTGTCGTTGTTGAAGAAGAAGAATTATTAATTCGCAATAATTCCGGTCTGAAGACTGACTCTTCCTCCCCTTTTGGGAGTTTATAAGCATCTTTTTCCCGCCCTTTTTTGGGTTGGGCTTGGGTTGGAGGTGTACTCTCGCGTGTTTTCACGTGTTCGCACACTCTCTCCCTTCTTTCCTTTTCTCTGCCCATTGAGCATTTTCTCCTCGCCCACGCGAGTGTCTGCCCTTTCCAGCAGTTTCTGGAAGGGTGGAGAATGGTTTCTCTTCCCTCTCCTTTTCCCTTTATCTCTCTCCCTCTTTTCCTTTCTCTCGCCCATTGGGCGATTTGTTTGTGCACGTTTGTACACCAACGGACAAAACACCGCCACCGGCGATGTGTATCGCCGGTGCGCTTCCACCTTGTGAGCCCCGAAGGGTCACAATCGGTGTTCCTGGGGAGTGATGGGGTTATGCCCCATCACACCTCCCCCTTGGCGCGAAGCGCGTCCTCGCGCTTCCACCTTGTGAGCCCCGAAGGGCCATAGTGGACCGTAGTGGAACGTAGTGGAACATAGTGGATCGTAGTGGATCACAGTGGACCATAGTGCTTGGTACTGGCCAGAGGATGCCTGAAGAAGAGAGATTGGGGGTTCTTTTGTCTTTTCTGTGCTAAGCACAACTTAATGGTTGAAGTATGGCCACTTCGGGCCGTAGTAGGCCATAGTGGTCCATAGTGGGTAGCAGTCAAGGGCCAGGGGAAGCCCGAAAGAGTGTCTTTTAGTTTTTTCTGTGCTAAGCACAACTTAAGCAATATTTGAAGTATGGCCACTTCGGGCCGTAGTAGGCCATAGTGGACCACAGTAAAAGGCCAGAGGAGGCCTGATGAAGAGGCAGAGAAAAAAGGGTTCTTTCGTCTTTTCTGTGCTAAGCACAACTTAAGCAATGTTTGAAGTATGGCCACTTCGGGCCATAGTAGGCCGTAGTGGAACATAGTCGGAGGGCCTGTGGAAGCCCTTAAAAGAGTCTTTTAGTTTTTTCTGTACTAAGTACAACTTATATGGTGCAAAGATTCCTAAGGCCTAATGACCGTTGGGTTCTAACCCTGCCGTCCTCCCTTCCGGGAATCTGGGGATCAAATTACAGAACCAACAGACATATTGGCCATAGTGTCCATAATGTCCATAAAGAACATAGTGTTCATAGTGAACATAGTGTCCATAGCAAACACAGTGTCCGTAGCAGCCACTGCTTTCCCAGCGGTCACCGCGTTCATGGTGATCACTGAGAGCTCAGTGACCACCAATGCTGCTCCCGTGTTAGACGGTTCTGTCAGTCGAAGACTCTTGGTCCGCGAGCCGACGCTCCTTCCCGCCATCCAAGATCCTTCCCCGGGCGAGTGTTGGCTGTGAAAGCCGTGTTACCACGCCGTGGGTTCAGGAGCACTTGGCCTGGATCCGAGTAGACCAGTGGAGTTACCGCTGGTTGCTCGTTCAGCCAGTCCAGGTAGTCCCGGTACAGGTGTCCCTCCACTGGTGGCGAGAACACCGTGGTCCGGTTCACGTATCTCCCGACAGCCGCCAAGGGCTTCGTGTCGGGATCCACGGATGTCTGGTCGAACTTTTCGTGCAGCCAGTCCATGTTTCCGATCACGAATGTCGCTTCTTTCGCTCGGGTGAACGCCACCGTCGCGATCTGCGCATCATGAACGAATTCCCTGACCTCCTGTTTTCCAGGTGGTGGTCCACCGGAGGCGGTGCGTGTTGTGATCAAGATCACGAAGTCGGCTTCCTGTCCGATGTACGCATGGACAGTTCGGGCTTCCAGCTGGCACTGATCTGGGGGAAGGTCCGGTTCGGCCGCACGCAGCCTCGCCATTGCCTCCTCCATCTTTCGCGCAGTGCCGGTGTAGAAGCATACCACAGTCACCGATGCCTGCGGCACCCGCTTTCTCAGCATCTTCAGGATGGACTCAGCCACCTGCTCCTGTCCGGGGTTGGACCAAGAGGTACCAGCCGCCGGTTCCTCCGCATCCGTCACATGGATCAGAGTAATCGGGATTTGCCGAGAGTTCACCGGGACATGGTGGGTTTCCACCATGGTTCGGATGTTCTCTTCCCCGAAGCCATGTTCCACCTTCTCGTCATAGAAGGCGTAGCTGATGACCGGGACCATGTCCTTGTGGAATCGATATACCTTCCGCAGGGACATGGTTTTGTTCTTGAGCCAACGGTCAAAGAATTCCGCCACTGAGTGCAGTGCGAATTTGTACCGCTCCCATTCCGCCCAGTCATGGTGCACATAGGGTGGCAGTTGACGGACGTCACCGGTCACAATCAGCTGCTCGATTCCGGTGGCCCAGATCAAGTTCTGGACGTCCACCATTCGTACCATTTGGCACTCATCAACCATCAACAGGTTGAAGTACACGAGCAGCTTGGTCAGCTGTTGCGCTTTCGCAACCGTACAGACCACGATGTTGATGTCCGCCTGCCGAGACAGGACCAGTCTGGTCATTTTGTCATCGTCAGTCAGATCTCCCGGATATTCGGTTTTGTTCCTGACATAGTGGCGGCAGTTTTCCAACTGCGCGTCCGTCAGTGCCGACGCGTCCAATTCCTCCTCCTCCCGGCGGCGGATCAGTTCCTTCACATGTGCCACAACCCCAATCTTGTTGAGGAGGGCCTGATTTGTCCGCGGGCCGAATTCCCGAGCATGCTCAGAAATTACGGAGTGGGTCGACTGGATGGCCAAGATGGATGGCACCACCTTGTCGTCCGAGTCAGAGATGCCCTTGGCCCGGCAGATTTCCTCGGCCAAGTGCATGGCGGCCAAGTTGGTGACTGCCACACCCAGGAT
>LDKF01000059.1:30445-45899 GCA_001026735.1 Rotylenchulus reniformis | reverse complement strand
GTTCATCATCCATCCTCAGGAGGTTCGCCATGTCATGCCCCAGCTGGTGCACGGATGGATTACCTTCCTGGTCCACGCCTTCCGGACTGTCCTCCTCTCTTCGTCCCCATCGTTCCACGATGCGACGAAACCGAATAGATCGGATTTGTCCATCTGGCGCCACCAACGCTTGGGTGACGATGCGGAACATGGGTGTCCATGCTTCACCACGTTTCCACTCCAGCCGGCCAATGGCCCCTGGCTGGAGGTACCGCAGATACGAGGTGAGGTCCCGATTGGACGGATTGGGGTGAGTCCAGATCGGGGTGAAGGTGTAATCCCGGTTGTCTCCAATTCTGGAGATCACTCCCGGCACCTTTACTCTCCTCATGTCATGGACAATCTTCAGGCGTTCGCCTGCTGAGGCGGCGGTGTTCGCCATTCTGATCACCTCAAAATCTTCTCGGAACGAGTCAGGGGTGTGATTCCCCAATCCGAGTCCCTGATTGCGCTCCAGGACATCCCTGGTTTCTTGTGGCAATCGTTCCATCCACATGAGGACACACACGCCAGTTTCCGCCGGTACGGCGTATTTAGTCCAGGTCGCAGGGACCACCAGATCCCCGATATACAGGGTTTGGTTCTTTTGCGTCCCATATGCATGGATCCACACGAATTGACCCTCCAGCGGTGGATGAAGGAACCCGCCGCTGTGTGAGTTGTCCAGTATATGGGCGTTCTTGGCCGAGCCACCCTTCTGGAAGTGCAGCGAAGCGAACTCCGCTTCCCATCGGAACTTGTTCTTCGATGGTTTGGGTTGTTCTAGCAAGCTGACCACGGCCACTTGCTCGAACTGCTTCAGCGTCGAGTTTCTGAACTTGCTGAAGACCAGGGCCGCACAGCTAGGAATGATGACCTTTTTCTGCGGGTCCACGAAGTATCCGCGGGGATCAGAGCTCCCCGGTTGGAACACCCGTGCGGTGCCGTTCGCGTTGACCAACAGGCCAAATTCGTCGACCGTGACGACATCTCCAACCACCAGCTCTTGAGCTGCTTCTGGTTGTTCTTTGAATCCGAATTGCAGAAAGAGCGGGAAGTGCTGTGTTAGCACGGCCGGCTTCGGATCATATAGAATTCCGATGGCCACATCCCCAACTCTTTTGCCAATGAAGTAGCGTGAAGGACTGTAATCCTCTGGCATCCTATAGGATAGGTCCAGAGTTGCTTCGAAGCCCAGGGCACGCTGACGGGTCAATTCCCCGTACTGTTGTGCCGGCTTGCTTTTACCACTGTCACTGGCGGATGATCGGGCTTGCCCGGCTGATCCGCCAGATTGGCTGCTTCCTCGCCCCTTTGGCAGAAATCCTCCGCCACGAGTTTTCCCACTGCTCCCCGCACCAGGGCTGGGAGGTGGTTGGTCATCATCCTTCTTCTTCTGTGCTTGCACTCGGCAGGTTTCTGCCTGATGCTTTGCACCTCTCCCTCCTCTTTTCTGAGAGGTTCCCCCACGCCGTGTGCTTCGGCTGCGCGAGCTGTCGCGACTGGATCTCCCCCTCGAGGGGCTGCTCCATCCGCTGCTCATGGTTCCCCACTCTTGGCGGGTTGTGGCCGGTCCCGACAAGCCAAAAGTGCTCTGCTGTTGGGTTGGCTCTGGTTTGGGCGGTTTCGCCACTGCACCAGGCTGTTGGTACATCCTGGTTGCTAATTGTCCAACCAGTTCACTCGGGGCACTGCGCAAGAAGTCCCGGTCGCCTCTGGCGAGGCGATCGAGGAGCTCATGCATCACGTGCTCTCTCATGCTGTCCGTGACCTCAGGCGGGGCCGTGGACGTGGACGAGCTCGGTGCTCTGGCTCTCGCCTCGGCTTCCACCACCGCGTCCAGGTTACTAGCCCCTACAGCGTACTGCTCGGCCAGGTCGGACTGGGTGCTCGCGCTTGGTGTTTGCCGGCGTTTCGGCTGGTCACGGGAGTTCTGTTGGCTGTACACATGGTCAGCCGCAGATCTCTTCCGTCCGCCTTGGCTTCCCCCAAAATCGGAAAGTTTCGATGGGGTTTGTGGCTCGCTTGCCTTCTTGGCTTCCGCCTCTTGGCGTTCCCTGAATTTTCGCAGGAATTCCTGCCTTGCTTCTTCGGCCGCCTTTTTTTCCGCAGCTTTGCCTGCCTTGAACATTCGTCCATGGTCGCGGCAATTCTCAATGGTGTGATTTCCGATGCGTTTGCAAAAGTCGCACCATTGTGTGTTGCGGGCAACTTCATCATCAGATTTCTGACGACGAGGTTCCGGCGTTTTCTCGCGCTTAGGCTGGCGCATGGACTGACCTCCTCGGCCTCTGGGAGCGATCCCACCTCTTGGTGGTTTGAACTGCTTGGACTCTGGCCTTTTGGCCTTATCCTCACGGTATGGCCCTGTTTTCAGGGTTTCTTGAATGGCCTTGGCCATGTCATCCATCCGTGGGAGGTTGTCCCTGGCCTGTTTGACGAAGTCAAAAGCTTCATCTATTTGTTGCTCCTCCAGATCTTTTGATCGTTTCTTTTGAGCAGCGACCCCCTGGTCTGTTGATCCTGAAGACCCTTGGGTCTGATCACCAGCACCCGGGGTGTTGAATGGCCCAAAGATCTTGTCCATTCGCTGCTTGACCGTCGGTTGTACTGGCGGTACAGCAGCTCCTCCGCACATTTGTCGGAGTTTGTCCAAGTGAGCGTTCGCCTCTGCCCGCTTGCGGGCTTTAGCTTGCTCATCTGTTTCCGGTGCAGGTTCCTGATGGTCATCCACTTCCATCTGGTCCTGCACCTGCTGGTGCTTCCTCTCCGTGGCCCCTTCCGGGGTTATAGGAGGCATCAGGATCTGCTTCAGCTTGACGGTGTCTTGCTTCAGCCGTTCCTGTTCGCTGACCTCCACCACCGAGGCTCCGTCCTCTTCGGACTCTTCCTCGTCCTCCGTGAGTTCTTCCTCGTCCTCCTCGAGGACGTCCTCTTCCATGCTGCTGCCGTCAGCGCATGTTCGGTCATCGCCACTGGACTGTGACTGTTCGTCACCAGCAGTGCCAGTTTCGGTGGTTTCACCACCAGCAGTGCCAGTCCCGGTGGTTTCACCGGTTCCATGTTCCTCATCCGGGTTTTCCGGTTGAGTTTTGGAGTTTTGCTTCCTTTCACTCATTGCGAGTTGATTGGATTCTTCTTTAGTTTTTTCTGCACTAAGTGCAACTTAAATGAGGGGTTTTTCCTTTAGTTTTTTCTGCACTAAGTGCAACTTAAAAAATTTTATTCGCTTTGTGCGCTTTGAAGAAGGTTGTTGAAGATCGCTCAAATCGTATAGATTTGGTTGGTCAGAAGACTGAGAATGGCTTCCTTCCCCCCGCCTTTTATATGCGAAGGTTGTGCACTGTCTGAAGACAGACAGTGTCACTCCAACGAGAGAGTGTGGTCGGCCATTGCAAAGAGCCCGCAGAGAGTCAGAGAAATGGGAGAGAATGTGTGAAACATTCTCATCATTTCTCTGCGTCTCTGCCCTTCCTCGCTGCCTGTTGCTGGCGTACGGTGGCCAGCGCAGCGAATGTAAATTTCCCGCCAATTCAAATTTTGAATGGACGGTCATTTATGCAATATTTTGCACATTTTACTGTATTTCACCATGTTCAGCAGATTTCTGCTTACCATGGGCTAAAACTATCCCTAGTATGAAAAATTGGGGCAGTTTTGCCACGAAGTTTCTCACCTTGGTAATTCTGCCCAGAATTGGCATGTTTTCTGGGGTATTTCATGGCAATGTCATGAAATACCTCCCCCTTGGCGCAAAACTTGGCCGGGGTTTTCAGTGAGGTTGGTAATCCCGGAAACGGGCCGGTTTTTTGACCGCACGACCGGTCCTGGTTCTTACCAAGATTTCTTGGTCTTCCCGGATGCTGACCGGTTCAGTTTGGATGGGAGCAGGGTCCCTTTTGCGTCCTGGCAGCCTGATCACCACATTTTGTGGCTGATCGACCAGTTCTTCGCCAAAATGCTGGTCTACGGCGTTTTCGCCGGCAAGATCCGGCATGGCGTTCCCTGGTTCATCACCAGGTACGTCTTGAACTTCCTGGTCCATGTTTTCATGGTCCAGTGCTCGGAATTGCTTTATCTGGTTGACGTGGACTCTTTTTGCCTCCTCATCCGGTTTTTCGACCGGAACAATGTGGCAATGGAGTCCATCGTCCTCCATTTGTCGGACTCGGAAAATTCCGGTCCAAAATGGTCTAAATTTCTGGAATTCTCCGACTTTTAGTCGGTAGTTCCGGAAAGTGACCAGATCTCCCAATTTGATAGTTACGGGTCTTGCCCGCCGGTCAAATTGGTCGGCCATCTTAAGGGCATTCGCCCAGGCCGTTTCCTCCGCTGTTCTCCAGGCTTTCGCCATGTTCAGCGTGAGTTCTTCACGAAAGTCCCCAACTGCCCAGGTGTGACCCTGAGGGATTGGGTAGAGTGCCTGATCCGCTGGCAGGATCGGGTCCCGCCCGAACATCAGGTAAAACGGGGATTCCCCCGTCATGTCATTGACCGCCGTGTTGTAGCAGTACGCGGCTGCTGACAACAGGACGTCAAAGTCCTCCCCTTGTTCCCTGGTCAATTTTGCGATTATGTCGCGCCAGGTTCTGAATGATCTCTCCACAACACCATTGCCCTCTGAGTGGTAAGGTGTGCAGAAGACCTTCCGGGTGTTCAAATCCCGGCACAAATCCTGAAATGAGTCCGCCCTGAACGTCTTGGCATTATCTGACAAGAGTTCCATGGGGGCACCAAATTTCAGTACCACCTCGTTCACGAACAGCCTTGCGACTGTCGCGGACTTCGCGTCCGGTGCAGGCACCGAGATCACGAATTTCGTGAAGCAATCGATGAAGTTCACGATATATTTGTTTCCCCGTGCCGTCGGCGGCATGGGTCCGCACAGATCCACCGCAACCCGTTGCATTACTGTCGTGTAGTGCATCGGGCGGAGCGGCGCCTTTGGTTGTGCCTTTTTTCGGAGTTGGCACTCCGGACATCCCTTGATCCATTTCACAAAGTCCTGCATTTTGCGGTACCAAGTGAATGGTCGAGATTTTCTGAGACTTTTGGCAAGCCAAAAGTGTCCACCGCCCATTTCTGAGCTGTGTACAAGGTCGAACACCCACTTTTGTAGGTGACATGGCACGACCACTTGGGAGAATTCTCTCCCATCCTTAGTTTGGATATGGACTTTGATGATTCCATCGTCCATGATCCTGGTGTCTTGGTTCATCAACCAGAACACCTCCTTCGGGATGTCCTCCTGGTTTCCGGGTAAGGTTTCTTCCCCCGTGAAACAGGCGGCAAACATCCTGAGTGCCGGGTCTTCCCGCTGTTCTTTGGCCACGTCGAACCTGTTAAAGGTTTCTCGTGCCATTGCCAAGAACAGGCGGTCTTCCTCGTCTCCCTGAGACTCCAAGCTGGAGCTGGAAACGGTTCTTGCGTCGAGAACAGGAAAACACCTTGGGAATTCCATTATGTCCTCGAGTTCCTCTGGAGATGGTTCCCCAGGTTCGATTCTTGAGAGTGCATCCGCAACCGTGTTGCGTTTTCCGTCGATGTGCTCAATACTGACGTTGTCATAGCTCATGAGCTCCATGAACCAACTTGACAGTATTGGCGCCACCTCCCGACTCCTGGCCAGGAAGGTCAACGGCTTGTGATCAGTGTGAACAATGGTCTGTTGGCCATAGATGTACATAATGTACTGGCGCAAAGCCCAAATGATCGCACCGAGTTCCAGCTTTACTGGCGCCCAACTTCGCTCATTCTCGGCCAAAGTTCGACTGGCAAACGAAATTGCCCTGTAATCCCGAACTTGGTCGTCCCATTGCATGAGCGACGATCCCATGCCAATGGTTGATGCGTCCACAAAAATGTGAAACGCCTTTGAGTAATCGGGGAAGGTCAGGATCGGTGGCTCTGTCAGCCGCTTCTTGACCTCCTCGAATGCTCGTTGTTGATCCGCACCCCAGGAGAACTTGTTCTCCTTGTGAGTGAGTACTTGTAACGGATTCACCAATTTGGTGAAGTTCAGGATGTACTTCCTGAAAAATCCGGCCATTCCGAGAAAGCTCATGACTTCCTTGGCATTTTTTGGCCTCGGAAAGTCCTGAATTGCTTTCACGTTCTCCGCCGATGGCGAATAACCTTTCTGCGAGACTTCATGTCCCAGAAATTTAATGGATTTCCGGAAGAACTCGCATTTCTTGGGGGAGAGTTTCAGGTCAAAGGCCCGAAACCTCTCCAAGACTTTCCTAATGTCCGCCAGGTGGTCTTCAAACCGTGGGGACTTAGTTGAGATCAGGATGTCATCGACGTATGCTATAGCATTCTCGTCGAGTCCTGTTAGCACTTGGGCCATAGCCCGGGCAAACATGCTCGTGGCATTTTTTAGCCCAAATGGCATCCGCTTCATTTGAAACACGCCATCTTCGGTGATGACACCGCATTTTCTGCTCGCATCCTCGTCCAATGGGAACTGGAGGTATCCAGAACTCATGTCTAAGGACGAGTACCAAGATCGATTTGCGATCTTCTCCAGAACCGAGTCAATCGTCGGTAGTGGATAATGGTCTGGGACCGTCACTGAATTCAGTGCGCGGAAATCAATGCAAGGTCTTTGGGTACCGTCCTTTTTGCGGACCATGACCCAGCATGACACCCAGGGAGTGTCAGAGGGCTCCATGATGCCCCTCCTGACCATCTCCTCGTTCTGCTTGCGCAGATCGTCTTTTAATCCGTAGGGAATCCGTAGGTACTTTGACGCTACCGGAGCCTCCGTTGTTGTCTTAATAGACATTGGTGCCACTTTGGCATCTCCCAAGTCATATTTAGACCTGCTAAATACGTCTTGGTATTCTTCTAAGAGTTCTGCCAACTTCTGGCGCTCTTTCGGACCGATTTCGGCCTTGGTGGTGTCCACCTTGTAGGTCGGATCTTCCTCTGCCGCAAGTGAATACACATGGGAGAGTTTGACTTGAGGTCGCGAAATTCGAACATCCTCATCTGATTTCAGATTGGAGTACTCGGGGCCATCTACCCGAGGGTTCGAAAATCCTGAAGAAATCCCATACTTGATGGTTCGTCGTCCTCTTGGAGGTAAACCTCCTTCAGGACACCTCCTTCCTCTCTGAGAGGTCTTGCCTGCGCAATTTTTGTTCCGGGATACAGGCGGATATCCACTTGCGTCGGGTTCTGGATGTACAAGTGCGTCTTGTCATCCGCCCTGACCACCATGGGTACCACCTCTGTCCCATTCTTTTCCTCCCAGGATTTCCTACCTTCGATGTGAAGGGCGGAGTGATCTTGGAGTCCTTTCTGATCAATCGCCACCGGAACCATCATTTGATGTCCGGCTTTGATCGTCCGATTCTCGTCCACTTTGACTGCGACCGTGTTAAAGTTCACGGAGTTGCAGCAGTGTATCCTGGTCCAACGGCCATTCATGACGAACCGTTGTTGTGCCGTGTCGATGGTCCAGGTTGGAAAGTCAACCAGGTCTCTGAAGCCAACCAAGACCATGAACATGGTCTTGTCAAAGACCTCTTCATGCCTGGCCACGGCAAAGTCCACTTGTTTCGCCACACCGCAGAGCATGAGGGAAACACGTGTTCGTCCGACGAATCGGACGCTCCCACCGATGCCTTTGGCACCACTGGTTGCTGACACGGGACTCACCGTGAGCCCGAGTTCCTCACACAGGGCGTCTGAGATCACCGCCCGGTTCGCACCCGTGTCCAATAGGACGTCAAGTTCCGTTCCGTTGATTTTCGCCTCCACCAGGAGGAGACCATCCATGGGCTGAGCCCCTACCGGAACGATTTTCCTGCGCAGCGATCTGTCGTCCAGAGCATTGACATGATCGCTCGAAGTGGAAGGCAGAGCCTTGATTTTCTCCGGTGAACTGATCACAGGCACCGTGTTTTGCTGATGTCTTGGGTAACTTGAGCCAAGAGGCTGAAATTGTCCCATGAACATCCGTCCGGCTAGATCGAGAGGTTGCAGGAATATCCGCAACCGGGACTAGCGTAGAAGTAACTGTCGAACCGGGACAACCCTACCTGGGCCCGACTGACTGTTAACGTGGCATAGGAAAGACAGAGGTGGTGCCCTAACAGGGGCGCCTCAAGGAAAGGAGACGGGACATTCGTTCGCATAGTGACCAAGTTGTTTACACGCATAGCAGGTCGGCGTCTTGCACTGATCTGCTCGGTGTCCAGGGTTCTTGCATCTTGTGCAATTTGCTCCCGACTGCTGTCGGTTTGCGCTGCCACTCTTGCGGTCAGACCGACATTCTCTGGCAAAATGTCCGGTCTTGCCACAGTTGTAGCACTTCCCCGTGGTTCTCCGCCCAGTGACTAGGCCAGAACCAAAAGGCGGTTGTCCGGGATTTCCGGCAACATCCTGTGCCCACGGGAATCCTCTTGGCGGGTTGAAGTCCCGTCCAGAGTCATACCAAGTTCCCGGTCCAACTGGTGTGTTGTTCGCGCCCGAGGCTGGACCTCGCACGTTCCAAGCCATCGCCAGCGGCGGTGGTTGGTACACCAAGTTTTCTTTGGCCGGTTCCTCTTTCTTTTCCTCGGCCATGGCATAGGCCATTTTCCGTTCCTTCGCTCTCGAAGTTAGCATTGCCTCGCTCATCTTCAGCACGGTTTCGTGGTGAAGGGCGGTTTCCAGCAATTCGCCAAAATCTTGGCAGTCCTTCGCTTTCACCAACTTGAACAACTCAGGGTCGTTCAACTTGATGGCGAATTCCTCCAATAACCATTTGTCCACATAGGCGGGGCCATGGTCAGCAAAGGCTCGCCTTGCCATTGCCGAGAGTCTCGAAGCGAACTCGCTTACAGACTCCATGTCCCTTTTCTTGACATCCCGGAGTTCCATCTTCAGACGATCCCGGTTAAGTACAGAATTGTACACCTTCTTCAGTGCTGTAACAGCAAGGTTGTACGACTTCTGTTCATTGCCCTTCAAATTATCGAAGTGTCTTTTCGCGGGTCCTTTCAGCTTCCAGCCGAGGATATCCGCTTTCAGGTCATCTGATGCTGCTCGATCGAACAGCTTCAGTGTGGCCTCGAACTCGGCCACCCATTCAAGAAAGTCATCCTCGGCCTTACCCCAGAATTCTGGGATGCGGTCGATGCTGACTAATCTCCGGGGACCAGGGGCATGCCCTTCGTCCTCCGTTCCATTTGCCATCATGATGACATCATCCGAGTCTGAATCTTTAGACCCGTCCTGATCACTTTCATTGTCGTGATCATTTCCACCACCGTCACTGTGGTGTTCGACCTCCCGGCCACTCAAGCTTGGCTCGGATTGCTCCGGTGTTTTTGGCCTCAGTTCTCCCTCCTCGGGAGTTCCTTTGCCATATTTTGAGGCCTGGCACTGCGACCACGCAGCTTGACTCCTTGGACTCGCGCTGCCTGATCCAGACCATCACTGCATTCATGTCTTCTTGCAGTTTTGCAAGTTGCATGCTGAACGATCGCATTGATCGCCTCATCCCCTCCTCAAATCTTTTGAAGGGTTCCCCTTGCTCGGCCAAGAGATTTTTTTCGGGCTTTTCCACACCTTCCAGAGTCCTAGACTCCCGGGTGCTTTTAGCTTTTCCATCCTGAATAACTTGGTTCAGGGTTGGCAGGTCCGATGCCAGAGTCGCAAGCAACTCTTCGACCACATCCTCCCACGGTGCCGGGACCGGGTCCAAAACATCCCAGCTTTTTCCTCCACTGGAGTGTCCATTCTCGTCACTTGACGCGAACATGTACACCCTATCGGAGTTGCTGATATCATCATTGATGTCAATGTAACACCAGTTGTTTAAGGTGTACTGTCCATCTATCCATACGATCTTGTTTTCGGCATGTAGCCGCTCCAGGATCGGTGCCTCCTCATGCTCCATAAGGCCCATGAGTGCCATGTAGTTCCACCAGATCGTTCGATCCTTGATGAACTGCTTGTACCTTGGGTTCTCCGGACATGCCGGAAACCACAAGTTGTTGAACGCCAGCCGCTCTACGAGCTGAGCTGTGATACTGTCCCCCTCCAGGGGTACTGTATCCCCGTCCGGTACCGTCCACTCCATGGGTGTACCGTAGTTCTCCATGGTACATCCGTGTACCATGGCCCTGAACCGCTGGCGAGCACTGTAGGCTCTGTCCCACAATTCAGGGTCCCAGTCCTGGGTCTGTGTGATCCAGTTTTCCGGCTGTTCGCCGTATCCACGGGAATCAATGATGATCCCATCTTGCCAAGCTTTTCCCTTGGTCTTTCCTGACATGTTCGCTATGGCTTTGGCATTTGCCTCCACCACCTTCGCAACGAGCCAGTTCCTGTCCATTTCATGGTATGGAATCCATAATGGATAAAGTAAAGTCTGGGACTTGTGCTGTATTTCCTGCATCACTCTCGCCTTGTCCAGGGTCTGAGTGTGCAGTCCGATTACTGCTTTACTTTTCCAATTCTCGACCAATGGTCGGGAATACATGTTCCCTTCCATCAGTTCCTCCTTGTCCGGGAACATCCGCCCTTGGTAGGCACCGTCCCCGTTCTCTTCATCCGACATGAAGTCGAGATCAAGCATAGGTGCGTCATCCGCCCGGAGGCGCATGTCCTGAACACACAATGGTTCATGGTCCTCGACCATGTTCGGTCCATTGTTGCCATAACGCATAATGCGGACACTTTCTTCCTCCGTCATTTGACGTGAGTGCTGTGAGTTGGCCTCACTCGTTTCCTCATCATGCAGTCCATGATGGTCACGAATTTGGTCAAACACAGCTTTGGTTGTACATAACCTCGGGCTCGAGCTGTACTTCCCCTCCTGGATCATCTGCAACATTTGATCCAGTTTTCCGTTCAACACATCAAGGCGTTCTTGCGCCTGTCCATGGTATGCCTCCAGTCTTGAACTAAGTACATGGAGTCCATGTCTCAACTCCAGGATGCTTTCATCCTTTGCATGCTTCTCCATCCTGGTACTGCTCGCGCCAGAACCCTGGGTTCCGGTGCTACCAGTAATCTTATGATTTTTCTGTGCCCCGGACGTGACTGCGTCACATCCGGTGCTGCCAGTGAACATACGATTTTCCTGGACCCCGGACTCGGCCGTGCCTCGTCCGGTGCTGCCAGTAAAAGAGTAAAAGTTCGTCCCCGTCCTCGCTCCCAAGGCCTGAGAGGCTAAGGAAGTTAGGGTTCCGAGGGTGACCGGGATCGGGACCACCGTTTCCGGTGACCAAGTCCCGTGGCCAGGCTTTGAGTGGGCGCTGGGCCCGTTTGGAACCCGCTCTCTGCCGGCCACCAAGTATTCGCCATTCTCCGGGAGTTTCCCCCCGCTCGAGGATAGCATGAACACTCGGGTTCCCTCGTTCCCGACCTTTGCATCCGTTGCGCAATGGTTGGTGTGCTGTTCCGGCTCACTCCCAGCGGCCGACTTCACCAACTCTCCCAATGTGTTCGGGCGAGCGGTACTCAGGATTTGGGAAGGCAGGTTTCCGGTTCCCGGACCCGGTCCCATGCATGCATGGTTGGGGTCCGTAGTGGACCATAGTGCGGGGTCCTTTACAGGACATCCAGGATTTGACGCCAAGACCGGCGCCGAGGTTACTTTAGTCCTTTCTGGCCTAAGGCCAACTTGAACGACCTGAGTCCCGGGGTTCAACACCCCGTCTACCCTCCCTTCCGGACTTACGCCCTTCCGGTTATATTGATTAAAGACCGCGGCATATCCCTGCCGGTTGGGGGCCATAGCTGGCCAAGAGCCTTTAGTTCTTTCTGGCNTAAGGCCAACTTGGTAGACACGTCCGGGGCTCGATTCCCCGTTTGCAACCTTTTCCGGACTTCCGTCCTTCCGAGTGTACTGTTCGAACTCCGCGACGTGTTCACGCCGGTAGGCGGTCATGGCTGACCAAAAGCTTTTAGTTTTTTCTGGCCTAAGGCCAACTTCCACACTCCTTCCCATCGTTTCTCCCGGGCGTTCAGCCCCTCCTCTCACTCCATTCCTGCCAGGCGCCCACGCGCCGCAGTGTCCAAGGCCACTTGGGCCAAGTCCGACCACCCGGCCGTTTGCACTTACCTGGTGCCACTCCCCGGCGGGTCCCCTCGGCTTGCCTCCTTCGGCTCTCGGCATGCGGTTGACAGGTGCTGACATGATGAAATAGTTGGAGTTGCTGTCGTTGTTGAAGAAGAAGAATTATTAATTCGCAATAATTCCGGTCTGAAGACTGACTCTTCCTCCCCTTTTGGGAGTTTATAAGCATCTTTTTCCCGCCCTTTTTTGGGTTGGGCTTGGGTTGGAGGTGTACTCTCGCGTGTTTTCACGTGTTCGCACACTCTCTCCCTTCTTTCCTTTTCTCTGCCCATTGAGCATTTTCTCCTCGCCCACGCGAGTGTCTGCCCTTTCCAGCAGTTTCTGGAAGGGTGGAGAATGGTTTCTCTTCCCTCTCCTTTTCCCTTTATCTCTCTCCCTCTTTTCCTTTCTCTCGCCCATTGGGCGATTTGTTTGTGCACGTTTGTGCACCAACGGACAAAACACCGCCACCGGCGATGTGTATCGCCGGTGCGCTTCCACCTTGTGAGCCCCGAAGGGTCACAATCGGTGTTCCTGGGGAGTGATGGGGTTATGCCCCATCACAATATATATAATATATGCTGGTATATAATATATATAATATATATAATATATGCTGGTATTTCCCCAATATCGAATGGTGCATATCAATGGCAAACATTTCATAAGGTAAGTTTTTCTTTTCTTTTTATAAGTTCTTTCATTTTTACAGGCAAAATCGATTTTAATCTGTCTTTTAAAGATCTATGATTTTTACTAAATAAATTTGGGCATATTTTCTATAAAAATGCACAACATTAACATCTCATATAAAAAACTTCTTTGGAATTTTAGAAAAAACTGATATAAATAATCGACAGAAGAGAAGATGGACAAAATTAATAATTTTTTCAAATTGATTTGAGTTTATAAACAAAAAATATTTGAAGAAACTTAAATGTGTACTTTAAAAGTAATTATTTTTTATTTCCAAATTTAGATAATCTTTATATAAAATTGGACACACCCTGTGTGATTGCCCAATTACTTTTTATTACAGAAGGCGAAAGATTCACAGCATCTTTGCCTTTTATAGGTAAGGTACTTGGACTTTTCATTTGTGCTAGATTTTGCAATTGTCGGCCCAAGCACCTAGACTCCCCTCTGGAAAAGGTTGAAAATAGCGCGCGCCGGAGGGTCTACTGATCTAGATACATAAATTTATAGTGATCAAAGGACTTTATCAAACAAGACAATGGGGGTTGGGGGGTCAATATGGCGGGAAATAAATGTGAAGTTGAATATTAAGCATGTCGAAATTGTTGAGTATTGTTGGACAAGAAAAAAATCCAAAAATAAATTGATAGAGAACTAGGGAATAATATTTCATCAATATGAAAAAATATGCTACAATATGCTTTGAAAAAGGGGATATTGTTGATTGATGGTATAATATAAATCAATTCAAGTGAAATCCAGAGAAATGAGATCACAAAAAATGATCCTAATCTCATCCAACTTGGTTAACTGCTGGTGAAAAATGATAGCCAAACATGATCAATTAGAGCAAACTTACAAGTTAGGTTCATTTTATGGCTACTTTTTTGCTATATTATTTTATGACACCAAATAAATTTCTCTAGTTTTTGTTTAAATCGAGTAAAAAAATTAAACCGCACAAATATCATAGGGAATAATGGTTATTGTTTAGATTTTCGATGCAAATACTACGAGATAAATAATGAGATAATTGAAGTAGAACAGTAGAAATCAAGCAGACGAGAATGTTAAGTTACAAAACGGGAGATCTGCGATAGTTCGACGAGTAATCATCGGGTCCCTCAACAAGTCTTGTCATCGAATTGCAAATTCGTACATTGGTCGTCACATTGATCCGGGGCATTTTACACAAATTCGCGCATTTTGATCAGTGTCGCCGACTATTTTCGCCAACTGCAAAATTAGGAAAATTACTGTATTTATGAAATATTTTGTTGTAATTCATTAAGGAAATATGAAATTTATTGAACAATTACTTCCTGGGACAGGCTCGGAGATGTTGTGCAAAATATGGATGTCCTATTTCTAAGATTTCTTCCAATTATTTTCTTGGCACAGCCAATCGTGATTCGACATTGTGTTTGCCATCGTCCAAGTAATACTCGTTGTCACGCTAATAACATTTGGTCTTGTCGTGATGCCATGCCGATAATAGTTACTCTTCAGTCCAATTACCATCAGCCAACTTTCGCGTTCAATTGCCATCGTGGCTAATTCGGCATCGACTCCGCCCGTGTCCAGATCATACTTCTTGTCACATTGACTTGTCACCATGCCGTTTGTGGCTCTTAATTTAGCTAACAATAACGTGTTAACTAACAAAACAAAATATACCATCGAATCGGCGTAAAATTCTGAACAATTTTGCCTTTTAAACTTTTTGTCTAATATTAATTTCAGCCTAAAGTGCGAAAATAATATATCAGTCCCAGTAAACTTTTTTGTTCGACTTGTCAGAGCAAAAGTATAAAAGGAAAAGTTGTTAGAATTTTTTGCTGATTCTGAGGGTATAAATATTTTTCGATACCTATTCTGACAAAAATTTCGAAATTTTTCGGATAACTCGAATTTTTGATAAATTCATAATCAGCATGAAATTTTACACAATTTTCTTTTTATACTTTTGATCTAATAGGTCTAACAAAAAAGTTTTCTTGGACTGATATGCTATTTTTGAACTTTAAGCTGAAATGACATAGCACCGTTTTTTTGACGTCCCATATGGCGGTTTTTTTGACGCTACATCATTACTTATACATACTATTTGATGCCGGAAACATACTCGTCAGTTCAGCAGATATGGATATAGTGCAGTTGTTATGCAGCCCAGCAGTAGGTAATTTGTAGGAGTTCGGCATCTGTGAGATGATATTCAACATGACATATTACTCAAACTTGTTACATACTTACCATTTTCTCCATAACATTGAGTGGTGCCGGGGTCGTGTTGGCCCTTTTTGTCGAGTTGGTTGTATTTGCCGGATTTTTTGTTGTTTTGTTGTTCATTGCCTTTTTTTCATTGCCTTTTGCCTTTTTTGTTGTTCATTGCCTTTTTTCTGCAATTGAGCCTATTCTTCAAAAACATTTGAAGACAATACACATAAAAAGGCAATGAACATTCGCCTATTCTTCAAAAACATTGAAGACAAATTATTAAAAAAAAATTTCTTTCGTACATTTTATAATTCTCGATCGAAACTTTTCGGCATTATTTTTAAAAGATCATTTATTGCTCAAAATAATTAAAATTAAACCTATATAAAAAATAAAGAGTTCTAATCATAAACCAAAGAATCATTTCCGGACTTAAATTAATGTTGGGCTCACCAGCACCAAAAC
>LDKF01000059.1:0-12477 GCA_001026735.1 Rotylenchulus reniformis | reverse complement strand
CATATGCACTGCTGACATAAGCTTATATCTGTATCATGTCACATGAAATGCCTAGGATGACCACCTGGAGAAATAGACTCGAACTACTTATGATCATATAATTGAATTGGTATGGAAAGTAATATAAAATAATTACACAATTTCATCTTTATTATTACTCATCAGTTTATCAAGTAAGCAAAAAATTTTCTGTGTTTATTTTTTAGAAAATTGGTCAATGAAGGTAGGTTGACGCTAAAATCCAAGTTTACAGTCAATAATTAAGGAAAAATAAATGAAATTACTAAGGGTTTCATTTTTTGGATTATATTTTAATAAATAAAATCTTTAATCTGAAAGTATTTTATCATAAAAGTTTACAAAACAAAAAAAGTTACTTTTTTCAACGGACGATCGCATAGTTTGAATTCTAAAAAAAAAGACTATTCCGGTTTTTGATAGAAGGCTACGGCTCTATTATTAGCAGGTATTATCACAATGTTTGCATTTTCGAGAAAAACATCACTTTTATTCAAAAATTTCGAAAATTTTCTAATATTTTCAAGCTTTCGAAAAAAAATTAATTAATATCTTCTGTATATTCTACTTGCAAATATCAAATTAGCGGATTTTATGATGTAAAGGATAAGTGAATAATGGTGGGATCGACTCCAATCTTGGAAAACAACTTTTGGTGAAATTTAAGTGATTGGTCCAACACTGCTGAAAATGGCCAAAATTTCCAATGAAAGTTTATGTGCACAAAGTTAGGGAAACGATTCTTTTTGTGGATAGATAGAGCAATGAATCTACTATAAAATCAATGAAAATCGGCTACTAAAAAATTTCAAAATAGAAGATTAATTGATCAATAAAAAATTTCGTCTCTGCGCTGCAGCTATAATTTGAAAAATTAATTCATAATATCTTTTAACAACCGATAAAATTAAAAAAAAAATTTAATTGTAAATTGTAGAGAATTATTTGCTCTATCAAATGGTTTAAGAACATTTTTAAACAATCATTCACAGATTTAATAGGAATTTTTACTAGACTATTTTATTGTCTATAATAAAATTTCAAACCGAGATTACAATTTTCGAATTTTTTTATTTCATAGTAACCTTATTCAGATTTACTGAATAAGCAGCTTGTACTCTATTTGATTCACTCATTAGGTCAGTCATGAAAATACTGCTATAAACAGGACAATTGCAAAGTTAATTTGAAACGAAGTTCATTCACTGAATAAAAAAATAATGTAAAATTATTTGGCATCATTAAATCCGATTTCTATTTTATAATCATTCAATTTTATTTTTCGTAACGCCTACAACGCCGAATTGAAAAAAAATATTTTGGTTAAAAAATAAAGTTTTAAAAAATAATTCCGAAACAGAAACAACTTTCTTGGTCACCTTTCAATTATGCAGAATTTTCATCTTCAAATTTTATTCTTCTCGGCAATTCCGGAAGGCGGCATGAGTTTTGCCGAAAGAAAACCAAAAATTTTGTCATTGTTCGGTGATGTGGCGGTAGATTTTCCATGGGTCGATGACATGACAGAAGATTCTCCATGGTCGATTGAAGCAGTTTAGCCATGTTTGGTTGTAGTAGTGCTTTTTATAGTTGTGCTTTCTGTAGTTATAATTTCTACTGTTGTGCTTTTACTAGTAGATGGTGTGGATTCTTAAAATTAATACAGAATCATACATCGGAATTCTAAACTGTGGGTCCTAGTAGAATGCCCGTGCTAATCATGATATAATCACAAATAAGTAGAGACCGGATGGATGATCAAGATCTCGATCGAGATTTTTTGAGATTTTTCGAGATTTTCCCTTTCGAGATTTTTTGAAAAATCTTGACTGAACATTTTTTGAGATTTTCGAGATTTTTCGAGAAAAGGCAATTTTTGGAATATTTCAAGAGTATATACGGTAAATGGTAATATCTGATATAGGTAGATATTAGAGATCGGCGCGGAGGGTCGGACGGGATCCGGTTCGGGAATCCCGATTCAGTACAGTTCCAGAATAGTCCCGAAAGATTTCAATTTTTGTCGGACGGGATCCCGTTCGGGGGGATGGTGCGGGCTGGATGATTTTTGGATTTTTAAATGCAAAATCTGTTAATGTTGGGCTCGCCGAAGGCGAGCCCAACATTAAAAAATTTTGCATTTAATAATCAAAAATCATAGAGCACTCATCTATTGATCCTGCCTTTTATATTTTCCTAATTTTATGTGAAATGAACCTTTTTCTTCTTTTAAGTGAAATGAATTTATGTGAGATAAAAATTATGTGAAATTATTTTTATGTGGAATGTAGGTTGAGCCTATTTTCTTGCACTTTTCAATGTACTGCTTCAGCTCATGCAACCCAAGGACGAGCTTACAGTACTCGTCCAGTTCTTAACAAAACTAAAATTTTAAGAAAATAGCAGACCTGTTAAATTTGAAAAGGACACCATGACACCAATGCGTCAACTATTTTTATTTTTTGTAATTCGTTAATGTTCTATATATAATAACTTTTTAAATCATCACCAAAGTTTTCGATGTTTTCTCCAAGTGCAATTTATGACCTTAGAGTTGTCAATTTTTCCACAAATGTTTTTTTTTTGTAATTGATTTTTTCGGTGGTCAGGAATCTTAAGAACATTGGTCAATAGCCTTATTTCCATAAAATTAAAAAAAGCAAATAAACTAACAATTAATTACTAATTTAGAAAATCTAGACTAGAAGTTGTGATTATTTTGCATTTAATATTTAGATATTGATATATATAAAAAAAACAAAATTTTTTAGAGATATAAATTATTATATTTAAATAAAATTGAAAAACCTACTGTAAACTCCTTGAAGGCTCAGAGAACAAAAGGAAAAACTTTATTACATAGATTAGAAATTACGGATGAAAAAGAATGAATATGTATATGTTGTAGCCGATTCTGCATTTTCAGCCGAATGCGCATTCGGCTAGCCGATTCTTCATCGGTGAACGGTGAACCAAACATTTGCCAAACATGGGGATCAAATGGTGTAAAACCCAAAACCAAATGCCAAAACTGTTTGTTTGGGGGCTCTACAACATATTTAGAAAGTTCCAACACATTTTGTTCATCTGATTATGGTCAAAGCATCGAATGTATTTTTTATCAATGTTTTAATGTTCGGATGAACAAAATGCGTTGAAACTTTTGGAATATGTTGTAGACTCGCCAAACAAACGGTTTGGACCTTTGGTTTTGGGTTACAAACTATTTGACCCCCATGTTTGGCAATGTTCGGCTCACCAATGCGGAATCGGCTACAACATTGTTCTTCCCTTACAGTCTCATGTATCATCGAGAACGATCAATGATCACTTAAGCCCCTTTTCATTTCCCAAACATTTAAAGTTTCAAATCTTTGACCGACCCCCNC
The DNA here is from genome assembly GCA_001026735.1 of Rotylenchulus reniformis. Lineage (NCBI taxonomy): Eukaryota > Metazoa > Nematoda > Chromadorea > Rhabditida > Hoplolaimidae > Rotylenchulus > Rotylenchulus reniformis. The sequence goes on along the minus strand of LDKF01000059.1, from coordinate 9,070 downwards.
CGACCCCCTCCCCCACCCCCGCTCCTTACAACAATTTTTTTTTATTTAAATTGGAAAAAATTTTTTTGTATTTTTTAGACTAATGAGGTGTAATTTCTTAAGAAAATGTGCTATTTCTCGTTAAATTTTTTTCAAATTTTTACGAGAAATTTTTTTCTCTAATATTTCTTGAGAAATTTTGTAATTTCAAAATTTTAACCCTCAAGAGCTCAAATTTTCAAAAAAAAATTTTCGAAAATTTTTTGATAGAAATTCATTGATAGAAATTCATTGACCTTGGATTCTTCATAAAATTTCATAGGTCTTCATAAGATGTTTGATTTTTTTATTGGAATTTTCCAATTGCTAGATTGTTGAGAATTTTTTAAAGAACTCATCAAAAAATTTAAGCAAGGTGGTGGAAAAAATTCATAATTTATAATTTATTTAAATCTTACTCTGTTAAGAAAATATATTTGAAAATTAAGGCTGATTTTATTGATCTGAATTAGAGACCGGACTAAACGTTCAAGCAAGATCTTGAACCAAGATTCTTGAAAAATCTTGAATCTTGAACAATCTTGAAAAGATCAGAAAAGGTTCAATCAAGATCTTGGTTCAAGATTCTTGAAAAATCTTGATCTTGAAAAATCTTGAACCAAAAAATTCAAGAATCTTGATCGTTTTCAAGATTTTTTAGTTTTTATACGAAATTAAGAAAAAAATTTTAAATGATAAAAATTATTATTGAAAATAACAGAGCATATCAATCAATAAATTTTCAATATTGATAATTGATCATAAGGAGAGTACGTTTCAAAAAAATAATCATTTCGGCCTTTTTTGGCTTTATACGCATTCGTCGATATGTGAAGACATCTCGCGCTGTCGAGAACATCTGTTCATTGCACACACTTGTTGCGGGCGCTGAAAGGAACTGCTGAGCTGCCCTAGCCAAGAATGGAAATGTTCTCGAATTTTGCTTCCAAAAGCTCATTGGGTCAGAAGTCATAGGCTCACGTGTTGTTGCTATATATTCAGCGATTTCTTTTCTCAGGTCAGGTTGGCTGGAAGTTGAATGTGGCACTTAAAAAACCAGATGAGGGCGCGAATAAGATATTTTGGCTATATGACTACCTGATAATTCCATATTTGACATGGATATCTCAAATTCCGCTAATAAACCAGTCCGCTGACTTTTTGGAGATGGCGGCCGAATATACTGCGAAAAATTTTGTTATTTTTTCCACTAATCATTTAATTTATCACCTCAATATTGTTATTTGTCTGCCCTAACATTTCTTGCCCAGAAACTATTATAGAATCTTCTATCCATGAGAGAATTTGACGCTGAAACAATTAAGTGTGTTATATATTCCGATCTTTGATGCGTGGGTCCAAAAATTGAGCAACCGCTATTTCTCTGAATAAAATATAAGAACTTGTGTTAATATCAAATTTACCGTTTCAACTAAAGATCTCCAAATCGGTTGTCTAATCCCTCCAAAATCAAATTTTGGATTTCAGTCACTTCCGCTTTTCTAAAAATAAGCCCTGACAAAGTTTTCTTCACTAACATTGCGAATGAATATTGAACAGCAATAGAAGATTCACAAAACAATTTGGTTAGCTCGTTCAATGGCCCTAACAGTTCAACGAGTTCTTTCAATGTAGCCCATTCAGTGTCATTTAAGTCAAGATCTTGTCGATTCTTTTTAAACGCATAATTGGAAACTGGAAACAGCTATTTGTTGTTCACAAAGTCTTTGAGCCATTAGAAAAACACTGTTCCATCTTACTGGCATATCCTGTTAAATTAAAAATAAAATAAAATAAACATTGTCTAAAACCTGAAGTAACATATGTTCTGGCAGGTCACACTCCAGTTGGATATCTTTGAAGTCCTTTTTAGCCAAATTACTATGTTTAAAATGGGCCACGATCCGTCTACATTTGCTGAGAAGAGCTTTGATGGTAGAATTTTTGAGAGAATCCTTCGCAACTAGATTCAGAAGATGCGCAGCACAATCGGCATGCCCTAGCTCAGAAGTTTCTTCAAATGCCTAAAATAATTGGGCATTGATAATTTTTAATATAATGAATAATATACTCGTTTCATATTAGCGCCGCCATCTCTCAAAAATACATGGCATTTCGTTGTGTCAATTTTCCATTCCGATAAAATCGTTCGCACTTTTTCATATATTCTTTCTCCAGTGTGTGAACCCGGAAACTCGCTCACAGAAAGCAAATAAGTCTTTTTAGTCCAATTTTTGTCGATAAAATGTGCGGTCAAACTTAAAAATTTTAAAATAAATATTAAATTCAAATCAAACCTGATAAAAGATTCGCAAGGCCCTGACCAAATATCCGTAGTGAACGATAGATAATCTGTTGTTTCAAGTGCATTCGTGACCTTTGCCCTTACTAAATTGTAGACTTTCTCTAAGACGACCTTGCGATAGTATGATTCATCTTTCAATTGATCTTTAAAAATTGCTTTCGTTGTCGGATTTACCAAACATCCAAAAGAAATCAAATTTTCGCAAATGAAATTTATTACGCGTTTGTCACTTCCGGAAAGTCCGCCTAGAGTGAAAAATTACTTAATACAAATAAAATGAGAACTGACCTCCACTAAATACCGCAAACTTTTCCAATTGCCCTGATTGTGTATTTTGTTCTTCTTTTTCTCCTAGAAGTTTAAACTGCTCAAGTTCCTTGCTCTCGCTATGCTTCTTCTTCAGATGGGAGATAAGTCCATTCGTACCGCCATTAGTAGTTTTTATTTTGCATTTTTCCATGCCCTCACGCTTGCAGATCTCACATTCTGCCTCATTTTTGTTCAGCTGAGTGTAGATTTTTTGCTTCGTACCATCCAAGCAAATTTTTCTGATAAATGATTCCGTAGGCATTTTTAAAATCTAAATTTCATTTTACATAACAAACAAATAAATCTTTTCTTTGAATTATTAAAAAAATGATAGGACTGGAACAAATAAATGTATAATTAACAAATGAATAGGGGATAAAAAATCTTTATATGCAATTGAATTTGGCGAAATGTTCAAATGAACAATACAAATACATCAAAATAATTCACATTTATATGAAAAAATTCTTTTTTCGCGGCAAGATCTTGAATTTTGTTTCTTGAAAAATCTTGAAAAATGGCAAAAGGTTCAAGCAAGATCTTGAACCAAGATTCTTGAAAAATCTTGAATCTTGAACAATCTTGAAAAAATCAGAAAAGGTTCAATCAAGATCTTGGTTCAAGATTTTTCAAGATTCTTGATTCAAGATTCTTGATAAATCTTGAAAAATCTTGTCTTGGTCCGGTCTCTAATCTGAATGGATTTTGCTAAATTTTTAAAAATTCTTATTTTTTGAAATTTGAAAAAAAACAAATTTTGCATGAATCTAAAGTATTTCTAGGTGATAGAATAAAAATTAACAATATTTTTCTGCCTATAGTTTTTTTATTTAGTTTATAAAATTATATTTAAAAAATTATAAATAATTTTTTTTTTGACTTAAAAAGGCTGGTTCCGACCGGTTCCGGTTTTTTGCCAAAAGTTCCGGTTCCGTACAACCCTAAAATAAAGTGGGCCAAAGTATAAAAAGCAAAATTTATGTAAAATTTTATGTTCTATCTTTTGGTATTTAATTTTTAGAAATTAGAATAAAATTTTTGGCCGATTGCTCATCGTGGCGGTTTTTTAAATATTAGTACATTAAAGATCAAACAACTTATTATGGTTTATCCATAAAAGCGATACTTTTACTTTAAACGCATTTATGAATCAACACGTAACAATATTAACAAAATTTTATCATTTACGGGAAATTCTTATTAACGTTTCGATACTTTTTGGTATGAGCTATATTTGAAGCAAAGGGCTGAATTTTTCAATGATTTATTCCTTGCTCAAAAGGTCCGTAATATTCAGGACTCTGCGATGAAGCACATTTTCTGATTTCTCGTCACCCAAAGATGAATCTTTCATTTTAATTTATTCATTTAGGACTGTTTTGAAGTATAAAGGCTTATGTTACTTCATATTAAAATCAGAATTTCACAATTAAATTTTTTTACAATTAATTTTTTTACAATTAAAGTTTTTATTGAAATTTGGCCAAAATTGCAGCGTCGAAAATTTTCCAAATCTAATTCATCTTAATTTCTGGATAAAGCTGATTTGTTAAAATGCAATGAATATTTGGTGTCTAATTTTGTTGCACATCTTTTGATAGTATTTGTACATTAATTACTATAGGGTAGATTGTCAAATTTTAGATTATATGGGAACTAGTCGCCGCCGAGGTACAATAATTTTATGGCTGGATGAGATTGTTTATGCAGTTTAAAGCTTTACTACCTAGATCGATGCGAAATTTAGAAAAAAAAAATTAAATTTTTTTTGATCATTTTTAAATTTATTTTTTCCTATCTTCAATGTAGTTAAAACATAGATCTTGGAAAATTTTTTTAATTTCTAAGTCATAAAACATCACAAAAGGCATAAAAATCCTAGAAAATAATAAAGTTGAAAATTTTTTTCTAAAATTCCAGGACTTAGAAAAGATTGCGATAAAATCTGTGCCTGTCTTTAAATTTGGACTAGTAGATTTTGAAAAGTTTTTTTTGTTTTGATTGAATTCATTTTTGCCTATTTTCGAGGAATTTTGACCTTCATTTTGACCCATTGACTTTGTATTGTGCCAGCAGCTAATAAAAAATGTTATAAAATGGATGATATTGTGAAAATCTTATGATCTAATAGTAACCTATTATAATGATAATTATTTAATTTTAATAGGCAAACACTGAACACTGGAAAAGAACTGGGTAGAATAAACCCAGTCCATAAATTGCGGCCAGAGGCTCCTTAAAGTTCTCAAGGTTGCAAATAGTAAAAGAACGGAATTAGTGGGATTTACTACCGATTTCGATGGGAGATACCACCGTTTCGTAATAGAAGACAATCGAAACTGCCGTATTTTAATATTAAGTAAGATAAAAATTTATTTTTATTGGTTTGTAGGGAGTGTTATTCAACATATTATTTCATTATTTTGTGAGTACTTGTTGCTGTATTTTTTCTTATTTATTAAAAATTGCAGAATAAAAATTTTACAATTAAATTTCGAATAGGTTATAGAAATTTACAATGGATGTCAATTATATTTATATACATTGGATAAAATTAAGGTTAACGATTGGTTTAGAGTTTAAAAAATTAGACTCCCTGTCCAAAACCCCCTCCCCTCAAAATGTCTAATGAGCTCCCCTCTTAAATTTGTAAATAAAAAAATTAAATAGATTTTATTTTTGCATTTTAAAATCATTGAGAAGATATATTCAAATAAAATAATACCTGGTTTTATTATATAATAAATATTTTTTCCTATAAATTTAAATTTTGATTTACATTAATTATTTTTAAGCAATATTTAAGTCTCGCTTGTTAAAAATGACAAATATTTTAAAAATCATCCTTTTTTTTATTTGATACTAACATTCAAATTTATTTGTTTTTTTTTTCAACTATTTTACGGACTATTAATCGGCATCAGAGGTCCTTTTTACAAATTATCAAAGGCCTTTTATGCAATAAATGGTGGAGTTAGACTCAAATTTGTTAGTGTTTCGACCATAACGCGGCCCAAAATATGATAATTCAAGGACACACATGTATTTTTCCCGTCTCTACGACCATTCTATTATTTGCTAAAAAAATTATCAAAAATAGGCCCTTCTTCCTTGTCAAAAATAAGTCTATTTGTGAGTAGGAAAAAGAATTTAGCTCTTGAACTCAACCATTCGGTCAAGCAATTCAAAAATCTGTCACTAGGATGTGTGCAAAAAACTCTAAACACTTTAATAAAGATAGGTAAGTTCCAATTCATCAAAGTATGGGACGCCCAGGATCCTCAAGGCCACAGCTGGTCTTTTCGATCATTTTTCGATTGTCCCTTTCAAAAATTAAAATATTATCCGATAAATATTGAAAATCTGGTTCATTCTATTTATGATTTCATTATTTCCTGATATCCGAATATATAAATTCCGGATATTATATATGTTGAATAATATATTATTATCCACAATAAAGTCAAGATGAATAATCTTAAGTATTTTTTTTATTTGAATTCGAATTGTTGTAAGTGATAGTCAATTACCTAACAGATTTGATAAGAACCGATTTTATGATAATATTATGCTCTTTTGTTTTAAAATAGGTTCAAAATTTTGGCCTTCTGAATTTTATGAAATTTTGCAACCCATAAAATAATACTATTTAATTATTAAAGGTTGCGAAAATACGTCGTCCTAACGAACTGAAAAGACCAAGGACTTCAGAAAATTAAAAAAAAAATAAAATAAAAAGGGATCAATATTCTGTCAAGGTGGAATACATGTAAAAATTGGAAAACCACATTTTTTTAAAGTGAAATTGAAAAAATAAAATTAATATATGGACTTGTTTGTCTAATAGACTAATTGGATGAACTCCTCCGACAACCTAGGGATCAGTGGTGGACGCAATTGCGGATTGCGAGTTGCGGATTTTTTCGAAAAATCCGCAAAAATCCGCAATTTTAAGCACCACTAAGGATGGCATTTTTGGAGAAATTTTTTGAAATTTCTTTGAAAAAGTTGGGAAAATTTTTATTTTTTGAACCAAAAAATGAAGAAATTTTGAAAGGAATGGACATGTATTTTTCAAAAATTTCGCTGAGGGCCTCTGTTGGGATTCGGGACCGCCGACACTATAATTTCTTTATTCATTCTGTGACTTCAAAACTTTTAAAGATATCCCCCAGTCCCTAGAAAAAAAGATATCCCCCAAAAAAGATATCCCCCAGACATTTGCGGCCCCAACATTTGCGGCTATCGCTATAACTCGGTTCAAACTAAATCTAGAGAAATGAATTTGGTGTCAAAAAACGAGCAAAATATTACCTACAAAATAAGCCTAAGCCCACCTAAATTGGTCCGCAGTGAAAAAAGTTATGGCCAAATTAATGATTTTGGCCAAATTCACAGTATTTGGCCATAACTTTTTTTCACTATGGTCCAATTTGGGTGAGCTTAAGCTTATTTTATAGCTAATTTCTAGCTCTATTTTTTTACACCAAATTCATTTCTCTAGATTTAATTTGAACCGAGTTATAATGAATGGGCCGCAAATGTCGGCACACCAATTTAAGTACTGCGTCCTCAAATGTCGGATCTCCAAGTGTCGGATTCTCAAGTGTCAGTTAGATGCATTGGTTCCTATCCAAAAATTTTCAATCTGTTTGAACTTTGTGAAACTTTGAAATGAGACGAGATAATATGTGAATTAAAGAGGGAAAATGGAGTTAAATGAAAAGAGTTTACGCCCAATTTAAGACACACCTATCTGATAGGTCCGTCGAAAAATAGCATAAAAATCCAAGGGAAATCGCGGCTATCGGTCGCCCCTCCACAATAACTCCATCGATGCACATTTATTGTGCAAATTTTTGGAATGTCCAACAAAATATTTGGTTGGGCTTAAATATGTATAAGATTATGGATTAGAGAACGGGGAACTACATCTTGATGATATGGCAACTTTGGAAAACATAAGTTTCTGCAAGGTTTTATTTTAAAATTTATAATTAAGAATTCAGAAAAAGTTAAAATTTTGAACTGCGTATATTGCTTTTTAGAAAGTGTATTTCTGAAAAGCAACATCATCTGATTTTTGGCAGATTTATTTTGATACAGAGAGGTTTGAAGTTGCTAAATTTTAAGAAAAATCGCAATTTTAAGAAAAAATTAAAAACCATGGTAAGTATCGATTTTTTGGAGAATGTAAGTAATCTATACTCGTAGAAATTTTTTAAATTTCTATTATTTAAAATTTTTTGAGCAAGTAAGTGGAACGCCCAACCAAATCTGTTTCAGAATATCTCTTAAAAACCCTGATTTTTGATTTTCGGAAAAAATAGAAAAACCAATTGATAGAGCATAAATTTTTAAGAAAAATGCCAAATGTTTAACAAAAATGATCTGTTTTCTATGGTAATATGAGAAAAATCGAATTTTTTTCTATTTTTTTAATTTTCGAATTATTATGAGATAAAATTTTTTTTATTGTAAATTTAGTGCAGAAAAATAACACAATTTTTCAAATAAAAGTCGATTAGTATTGATGTGATCATTTGTAAAATATTTTATAAGATTTATGTATTTCAAATTTATTATATATTTTCTTACAAGTCAATGAATATTTTTCTAAATTGTACGATCTTTGCTTATTAATTAACATAATTTCTTATCTGTAAATAATTTATCAGTATTTGTGAGGAGGTTGAGGATGATCCAAAAATTTAAAAAATTAAAAGAACTCGTGGTGAGTCGTTTCCCTCAAATTAGGAAAAAATATTTCATAAAATTTGGAGCGCAACTAAAGTTCTATTTTTCCAATCAAATCGCTGATCAGATAACAATGGGCAAAGGGGTGAGAACATACTATAAGTTGTTAAAAGCCCGATTTTTGGTCTAAAAATCTCATATGGAGATCTCGCGGGCAATTTTTACATCAATAAAAATATGTTTGTTGATCCACAGTCTGTATTTAGAGTAGATTAAAACACGAATACGGATGGACCTTTAAGATAGCATGTTTTTTAGTTCATTTTAATGCACATCATTGGCGCTAATTGGTGGTTCATTATGCAACCCATAAAAGCTGTATGATAATCGTATGAAAGCTCGGAAAATATTATCATTTAATAATCCAAGATTAGCAGGACTCGCAAAAATCATTCTCCTAATTCATTAATTTTTTTACCGTAATCAATGCAATTTTGAAGTTATTTTGCGGCATTTTTAGAACGATTGAACCATTATAAAAATTATGTTGGAATTTTTTAAAGTAAATTAATTCTCAAAATAAGAATACACATCCAAATAAGAAAAGATGTCCAATTTATACATCAATTTTCATCTTTATTATAATCATACATAAATTAACCATAAATTTCAATCAAAAAATTATATAAATTGTATATTTATAGCATATCATAGGAATTCAAGGGGTTTAAAATGGTCTGA
>LDKF01000058.1:152412-179885 GCA_001026735.1 Rotylenchulus reniformis | reverse complement strand
ATTATATTTATTTATAACTAATAAATTTATTAAAATATTATGTCATAAAAATTAAGAATCTTTTTCTTTAAAAATATTATGATAATTTTGATTAATCCTAGGTTATATTAGAAATAACATATAAATTAATATATTAAAATTAAAATATTGTGTGTGTGGTCATCCTTAATTATTTATTCATTATTTAAATTGCTGTTTTATCATATATTTGTTTTATTTTTAATGTATTCTAACTGTAAAATATATTATTATAATTATTTATTTCTTTTATCGACTGATTTTTATAAAAAACATTAAATAAAAATAAAATTTGTATAAAATATAATTATTCTAAACATAAAATTATAATTTATAAATCAGCATATAATAAAAGCCATAAATTAAAAAAAAAATCATGTTAATAATTTTTATTATGAATTGTTTAAAAATTATTTGATATAATTTATTATATTTATTATGTAAAATTTATATTTTAAATTTTATCAAAATAAAAATGTGTCGATTTTCTTTATCATGATATCATGAATCTCTTTACGAAATTATGCTAAATAATCATATTAATTTGGGGAAGAATCAATTTGAAATTATTCAAAAAATTTTTTATAAATTTTTTATGTAAAGGATATGCATTGTAACGGATATAGTAAAAAAAACCATAAAAATATTATTGAATCAAAATACTTTTTTTAATACTTAATTTCATTTAATAAAAAAATAATCACAAAAATTAAGAATTTAAAAGGTTGTTGAATAGTGAATTGGATATTGCGATTTGAATTTTTATAAAATAAACAAATAATAAATGTTTAATTATAGATCGATAATTAGGATGAATAAATAAATTAAAAATCAATTTAATAATTATTATAATAAAAATAAATTTAAAAATTTCCATAAAAAGATCATACTAGTGATAGATAATTTTGTAATTTTGATAAAAATGGCGGATCTTAGTGGATGTTTGACTAGCTGAAATTGAAGCGCTTAACATCATCAAAAGAATTTTGGAAAATTACGCGAGCAGGAGGAACAATAATAGCAGCATTTACGAATTTTTTATATGCTTTTTATTTTTTATTTTTGCCTAATTAATTGTTAATATAAAGGTTTTTTTCTAAAATTAAGCATAATGTTTAATGATAAAAATTATTATATATATATCTAAAGATTATTTATAATATAAAAGGCTAATAAGGCTTATTTCATTTGATTGAAATATGATTAAATATTTAAAATATTATACATTCAAGTCAAAAATAAAAAATAATTAGAAAGAGAACTTTTTAGGAGAACTTTTTATAACGAATACTTTTTAATCAAGTCACCCCTCTTAAAGTTAAATAAATACTATATAAGAATTAAATCTAAAAGGAAAAAATTAATTACATCTTTTATAAAATAACAAAAATATGTTTAAATAAAATATACAGAAAATATATCAGAAAAAAATTAAAAAATCAATCCGTTATGCAAATCAACATTGCGTGTGTCCAATGTGAGCTTCTTCCGATCGGTGTTCACATGGTTTCGATAACGGCAGAATGTGTACAAGGAGCGGATTGGCATAATCATCATTTTAATAATGTTTTTATTAATTTATTATATTATTAAGGATTGAACAATATTATGAATATTATCAATGATTAAAAGTATTCGTTATAATATAATAGTTTAAAAAAATACATGAATGTAAAAGATACAACTTAAATTCGCTTTATATGCGAACAGATTCGATTTGCTCTTTTGAATATAATTAAATTTAAAAATTATATCAAGATAGGAAAATTATATTAAGATAATTTATTACTAATAAAATAGGATAAATCGAAAATTATTATTAAAATATTTTAATTTTGCCCTTAAATGAAATATAAACATAAACACTATGAATAAATCCTGACTCTTTGTTGGAAACAAAAAAGCAGTGCATGGAACTTTCCGCACTGCAAAATTATCTAATAATGTTTCCGAAAAGTTTGTTAAAAAATAAAATCATAATTGTAATATATTTTTTAAATCAATTGAAGAAAATAAAAAATACTCAATATAAAAAACTAAAATTACGAAAAATATTTATGTGAAAAATCATAATAAAAATTTATTTTTTAAAAATTTGATTATTAAATCTTTTATGTGTATACTAGATTTAATATTTTATAAATGAATATTTAATCGATAAAATAATAAAAATGGTGGATATTTAAAAATGTTTTCTGGTCGGAATAATTTTATTATACATATTTTCCGTTCCTGCAGGATAAAAATTTTTGTTCACAATATAAATTTTTTACTCAGTATATTGAGAGAAGTTTTTAATGATAAGATAATTATAAGAATAAAAATGAAAAAATTAAGATTAGATATTATCTATATGTATAAAAAAATATGATAAGATAATTATAGGAATAAAAAATAAAAAAAATTAAGATTATTTGCACTCTTATGTATAATTATCTTTATGTATAATATTATTTGCATTCTCTTATGTATAATTATCTTTATGTATAATATTATTTGCATTCTCTTATGTATAATTATCTTTATGTATAATATTATTTGCATTCTCTTATGTATAATTATCTTTATGTATAATATTATTTGCATTCTCTTATGTATAATTATCTTTATATATATAGGTATATTATCTTTATGTATAAAAAAATATGATAAGATAAATATAGGATTAAAAATGAAAAAAATTAAGATTATTTGCATTAATAGTAGGAATATTATCTATATGTATAAAAAAATATGATAAGATAATTATAGGAATAAAAATGAAAAAAATTAAGATTATTTGCATTAATAGTAGGAATATCCTGTAAAAAAAGTTACATATAATAGAATCATTTAATTTTATGCTAATATATTTGAGTGATAGATCCATTTATAAAATATAAATGAATAATGTTGGTTTAAAAAATAATATACTAATATGTTTAAAATATTTCAATTAATATTGGTTACTTAATAATATTTTTAAATTCAAATTTTTTCTATAAAATTATAAATATTTTTTAAGTACAATAATTCTATCTATTAAAATTTTGCTTTGTTAAACAATTTTATATTTAAATATTATATGAATAAAAAATGTTAATTAATTATAGTTATTCTGTTTAATATTTTGCATCCATTTGTGCACTTGGCCGATCCATTAGATATACTGAACCCGTTTTTTAATTCTGGGTTTTATATCGGTATGCTATTAATTCCGTTTCAATTAAAATTTCTTTAATAAGCTTGTAATATTGTATTCAAAGACATTTTAAACCCTAACTATTACATCCTTTCATTTAAAAATCAAGCGAATATAGAAAAGCATTATTATTTTAAGCTTTAAAATCTATTGCCTTTTTTCATTTATAATATCTTTTAAAATTACATAAATTGTTTTTCACCTGAAATATAATGAAACTATTACTGAACTGCATCCCTTCAGAAAAATCAATTTCCAAATTCAATAGTGCCACTCGGACAGTAAAGATAAGAAAGTATATTGCAGAAGGCTTTTACTAAATAATTGAATTTGAATTTTTGATTGATTTTTTACTAAACAATTGAAATTATTAAATTTAATTTTTCAATTTTATAATAATATTTTTTTATAAATTATTTTTTAATAATAAAGTGGTCGTTTTTTCTTTTTACAATCTTATTATTTTATATTTTATTATCCAACAAAATATAAGGGTTTTAATTAATTTATTAACGGAAACATTTTTTTAAATAAAAAATAAATATATATATATTATTATTTTATTTTTTTAAATAAAAAAATAAATAGTAATTATTTAAAAATTCAACTATCATAGAGTATGATGAAAAATTAAAAGATAATATCCAAAAATTATTTTCCAACATTGAGATTTACATTTAATCTATTTTTCCCTTCAACATTTGAACGATATTAATTTGCGTTAAATTTTTATATAAAATATTGTTAGTTTTATTTTATTATCAATTTCAAATTAATTTGATCTGCCCTAAGATTGACCAGCCCAATCATTTGAATTTTGCTTAAATGCAGAAATATTTCAGATTAGCACTGAACGGTAGATTCTGTTGAAAGTATCAATTACAATGATGGTAACCTTGAGTTAATAAGATTAATTTAATTATTTTTGAACATTTTGGTACATAAACATGTTACATAAAACATGGTTAAGTATATAATTATATAATTTATTTGACAAATTTTGATCTGTTCTTCTTTGTTATAAAGTCTATGATTAATCTAAAAAGTTGATTAAAAAAATATAATTCTTATTAAAAGCTATTTATAAATTATTGTAAAAATGATTGGCTTACAATTTTGATTCCATTTTTATGAAAGCGAATAAGTGAAATTTGAAGCTAAAGTTTTTAAAATTTATCATAAATTATGATATAAAATATAATTTTTATTAAGTATCTTTGTATTACTTAGTAAATCATTATTTTTTACATCAATGATTAAAACAATAATAAGGTTATTTTTTGCTATTTTTTTAAATTATTTTTCTTAATATATCTAAATTTTATTTTTTTAAAAGAAACTTATCTTTCAAAGGTCGAAACTAACTCCTTTTTCAGAAATAACTATATATTTCTAAGTTAATTGTAAGTTTAATTAAGAATATAATTCTAATAATAGTTAATTTAATTATTATTTTATAAGAAAATTATAAATGCATTTTTCATTTCTATTAAAATATACAAGGAATTGGACATATTTATATTATAGTTTTTTTTTGTAAAATTTAATAAGTTATTAGTATCCATTTATTTTTTAATTTTATCAGTATTAATTGCTCATTTTAATATTAATATTTTTATTACTCCAATAACATACATATTATAATTTTTTAATTTATCAAAATTGTTGTGGATATGAGCATGATCGATATAAGATTCTCGTCACATGTGATAATATTTCTTAGTGGTATTCTTTCTCGCTTGTATCCCAGTTCATGTAATTATTCTTTGTATTTTCCTTCACATCTCCACCTATATAAGTGATCCATTTTCCAGCATTTGTCACTCTTCTGTTTTGCCTTCCATTCCCATTCCAGCTTCCATTCCCTCATATTCCATTTTATTCCATTGTCCTATATTCTATTCTGTTGTCTTCAATAAATTCTCCAATCAAAGACACAACAATTGGCGCAATCAGCAACCAACCTCAAGGACAAGACTATTCTGCAACGCAAATGGCACCTAGCAAGGATCAAACCATTGTGAGTCTGACGCAATTGCTGGAGCAACAGGCGCAGCAAGCGGCACAGCAAATGGAAGCAATGCGTGAGCAACAGGCAATGATGGCGCAGCTCCTGGCCAATCAGCAACGTGCTCAACCGCAGATGCAGCAAGTCGTCAACCAAAGTGCTCAACACGCGACCATCGCATCTTCGCTCGACAACCGCATCGGCAGATTCAACTATGATCCTGATAGCGGATGTACATTCAATGCCTGGTATCAACGCTACGACAAATTCTTCGAGGAAGATGGCAAAGACTTGGACGCAGCCACGAAGGTTCGACTTCTCGTCAGCAAGCTCAGTGACGAAGACTACTCCAACTTCGCCGACAGCATACAGCCCCAGCAACCAGATGATCTCTCATTCGAAGAAGCAATGAAGTAGCTCCAGGAATTGTTCGACGACACGCGCTGTGTTCGTTCGCCGTATCCATAAAAAAATTACAGTTAAAATGTTATTTATATAATACATTCATTATGAGCTATTTCATCAACACTGATACTTGTTCTTTGTTTATAAAGCATAAAAATATTAATAAATCTTCTACGAATATCCGTTAGTAAAAATTAATAAAAAGATAATTATAATTAAAACAATATAGGAAAAATAAATTAAAAGCGAATAATTTATAAAATATAAACCCTTAAAACCTTTCTTTATTACGTTATAAAAAGTGAATTTTTAAAGAAAATACGAAATATAAAATTTTACAGCGTAAAAAAATTACATCAGATACCAAAACGAAGATTATAATTATTAAAAATTTTACAATAAAAAGCCAAAATTGGTAGAAATTAAAATTATGTTATTTATAATTGATGAGCATATCATGCAAATAAAATGAATAAATATAGTAGAACACATACATTGGACTGCAGATGCAACTTTTGTAACTTTCAAAATCACACTAACATATGGTGTTTATCTATTAAGTAATATGCTAAATATTTATTTTCCTTATGTAAAATCAGTGTCAAAACAATTAAAAAATAATTTTTTATATATACGCTTATTAATTTTGGGAGAGGATATAATTTAAATATTCTCAATACTGAAACCGCATTAAATATGCATTATAAAAAATTGATCATTATCCAAATTAATAAAAAAATATTTATAATTTAGATTCATTTTAGATTATAATAATTTATTTCTTGGATTGATTTTATTTATTATTATTACATCCAACTTAAAAAAGGCGATTTATATAAAGTTTAAAATTATATTAAAAATTGATATTAAATTGAAAAATTGATTGAATTATCTTAAAATATTTATTAAAGAATTAAGATTAAAATAATAGATAAAACATTTGACTGATAGAGTTTTTAAAGTCACGCATCATTATTATAAAATTATATACTATCAATTATTAGCATAAATATTAAATTTATTTAATTATATAATATGATTAAAAAATATTGAGAAAATTAAATAAATTAATAAAATATAATGTAATATAATGTAATATTCAATTTTATAATTTTGATAATAAATATATTAAAGATTTTTTTCTCTAAGGGATCAACTTTAAAAAATTACTTAGTTCTATTTTAAATACCTTGAATCTTTAAAAATATGAAAAATCATAAAAAAATCATTTTTTATTCCGCCTTCCGCCCCTCAAAAAAATATATATTGTGGACTACATAGCACGGATTCACTATAAGCGATGTAGTTTTTAGCATATATTCGACTTATCTTGGTGACGAATTTTTTTTATTAAACTTCATTATAAATATTTTTCTTGTAATTACATACTAATGTTAAATTTATTAATTATTATTATTATTATTTTTGGTATTTACTGAATTAATATAAGCTCAAGCCCTATATATATTAAAATTTATATATTATGGTTTTAAGCAAAATTAAAGTGAACAAACAATTAATTATCTTGATTTATAAAATATAACATATGCTAAAAGCTTAAGATCTGAAAAAATCGTTCAAAAGAGTTATTTAAAGAATGCCAAGAATTTCTTACCCTCATCAACTTTTACAGGTTTTTTTGGTATTTACTGAATTAATATAAGCTCAAGCCCTATTTTAAGAATACATTTCAATATATTAAAAGAATATTTTAAAACATAAAATTACATAATATTTAACGATAAAAGAGAGTAAACCGTTAAAAATTAATGTATAGAAAAGGAATTAATTTACCTATCTATTATTTTGAAATAATTCCTTTTAAAGAATTGAGGCCAAATGAAAAATACCTTTGCATACAATGAATTTATTAAGTATATAATTTAAAAATAATAAATGATAATTTATCATGCTAAAAATCAAAGGTACAAAATTTTATTCATTAATCGAAGAAATTTTAAAATAACTTTTATGTAAATTGAAATAGTACCAAATACCTACATTCTAGAATTAAAATACAAATAAATAAATATTAATATGATTATATATTAGAAAAATAAAAATAATTTCCACGAAATGTTAATGTTGTGATTATAATCAATTATAAAAACAAAGTTACAGGTCAAAAATTATTGATCAATAAATTAATACTAAATCTAATTATGTAAGAGGTTAAAATTTTTTAAATAAAAGAGCGAGCAACGATCGGCTACCCGACATTTGGGGACCCGACATTTGGGGATTTTGTTATATCTCGACTGAAACGCAACCTAGAAATACAACCAACTTTGTTATCAAAAAATAAAACAAAAAATTAGCTACAAAACAAGCCTAATCTCATCCGATTTGGCCCATTCCAAAAAAAGTTATGGCCAAAATACAATTATAGGCCAAATTCAGAGTATTTTGGCCATAACTTTTTTTGGAATGGGCCAAATCGGATGAGATTAGGCTTGTTTTGTAGCTAATTTTTTGCTCTATTTTTTGATAACAAAATTATTTTCCTAAATTAGGTTTGAGCCGAGTTACAACAGATGGTCCCCAAATGTCGGGATCCCCAAATGTCGCGCCACGCAACGATCAGTGTTGGGAAAAGCTCCGGCTCTAGCTCCGGCTCCGCTCCGGAGCTGGAGCCGGAGCGGAGCCAAAATTTCGGAAAGGCCGGAGCCGGGGCTGGAGCCGGAGCCAAAAATTTTTGGAGCCCGGAGCCGGAGCTGGAGCCGGAGCCAAAAATTTTTGGAGCCCGGAGCCGGAGCTGGAGCCGGAGCCATGAAAAATTTAAAAAGCTCCGGCTCCGGGCTCCGGAGCCGTAAATTTGAAGGGAAAATGAGTGACAGGTCACATGTTTGGGTGAGGGAAGAGGGAGAAATCACACACTATTTTTTCCTCTGTGTTATTATATAACACAGAGGCGCGGCGCTAAATAAATAGAGCGGGCGCCTAAATAACAGCAGGCGCCTAAATAACACCGCCTGCTGCCATCCTGATGGCAGCAGGCGCCAAAATAATGCTCTGCATAGTCTCTCTTTGTCCACTAGACATGCGAGAGAAGGCAGAGGGAATACAGACAGAGAAAAAAGAAATAGTGTTTATTTTCATGCATTTCTCTGCTCATAAATGCATCCTATCGATTTTTTTGGTCAAAAAATTTTGAAAGTTCGCGAGGTTTTGAACCACGGCCGGAGCTTTTCCGGAGCCCGGAGCCGGAGTTGACATTTTTGAGAGCCCGGAGTTGGAGCCGGAGCCAAAGTTTTTGGGCCCCGGAGCCGGAGCTGGAGCCGGAGCAAAAAATTTCCAAGGGTCGGAGCTGGAGCCGGGGCCGGAGCCGAATTTTCTCATTTTCCCAACACTGGCAACGATGGGCACTATGCATGCGAAGGAGGGTGTAACTATGATGAGAGGAACATATATATTCCAAGGCCATTAATGGACGATAATTTGGTGTTTGAGAAACCAATCAACACTTAAAAACCATTTTAAAATAATTAGATCTTATTAATCAAAGCTAAATACCAATAAGGAAGAATTTAAAAATAAATATATTATTTAAAAAGAATTTAATTGGAATTTTTTTGAAAATATTATTCATCTAGTTTTTCCAATAGAATTTGTTTAAAAATAAATAATCATATTAAATAATTTTTACAAAAAGGTAAATCTTGATTTTTAAATCTTATAGAAAAAATACTAAATGATTTGTCATATATACATACAATGACTGGCCAAGAACTAATTTTTTAATAGAATAAATTTTATATATAAATTACATATTGTTAGAAAAGCATCTATACTAAAAATACAAAAAAGCAGCTAAGAAAAGGTAGATGGAAAAAATCGAAAAAATTCCGCTTGTCAAGAGTGGACTAAAACTAACATAGAACATAGAATAGATTTCGAAGTCACAATTTTAGGTAGAACGGTATACCTTGAAGGTAAGAATTTTGCAGAGAGCTCCTGATATAAAAAAAATATATGAATTTGCACCAAAAATTTATATTAATTTTTTCTTAAAAATTGATCGATAAAAAAAAAATTGAAAATATAGATTAGAAAAAATATAAGAGAAAACGGTTAGACAGTAAGAAAAAATGAGAGAGTGCAATGAAAAGAGAAATTTTCTCTTTTTAAGATGCGATTAAAGATATAATTTTAACAAATGCTATATTTAAAAATATTAAAAATAAACATTGGAAACAAATTGTATTTTTCATGAATAAATACGCTTTAATATAATTTCAATAATTTTTCAAAGAATATTAATAATTTATGTTTTTTTTCAAGTTTTTTATAAAAATAAATTTAATTAAAATTTAACCATCTTATTAAATATTTAAACGAAGATTATTATTGATTTATCAAAATTATATATTTTTAGGATATAATAAATGAATCAGATTATGTCTGATAAATTTTTTTCTAGTCAATTTAATTCTTTGTTTTTAAAGTAAATTAATTAAATTTGAAAAAAATAAATTTAAAATTAAATTTAATTAATTTAAAAACTAAAATTAATATTATATAAAAGAATTATATATTTAAATTATTTTTAGAAAATTTATTTAATTTAAATCATATTTAAATTTAAGATCCAAGAAAACATATTAAAATTTAAGATTTACGATCAAATTTTAATGCGGCAATCAAACAATGGTGCTCGAATAAAATTGCAAAGTATGTACTTATTCAAGCTGTTTCTGTAACAAAATCTAGAGTAAAAGAAGAAATAAATTGCTGATATGAGCATGAAAAAAAGTAATAATTTAAAATATCGATGATTATTTGATGGTAGAACCCGGCACCACGAACCAAACCCTTAAGTTACATTTTTAATATGAAATTCATCTAGAAGCTGTCAACTTACAAATTCAATTTGAATTTAATAAAATATTTACTAATCAAAAAAATTCATTTTGAATTTATTTCTTAAATTTTAGTTCGTAAAATAGTAAAAAAATAAAAAATTAAATGTTATTAATTATATTATATAAGACAAATTTATTTAAAGATAAATGTACCTTCTGTCAAAAAGCAGTTGATCCAATGGCAGGTTATAATGAAATTGACTATGGTCAAAAATGCTATTAAAAATTTAAATTGATATATGAAATTGTATATTTTATTGATTTGATAAAGTTATTATTATTAAATATTTCATCGAAGAAATCTCTAAGCAATATTGAAAAACAAAATAAAAATAAATAAAAATAATTTAATATAAATATTTAAATAATTACATAAAATAAAAAATAAATAAAGATATTTAAAAAAATAAGCGCAGTTAAATTAATCTGCAATTTTTGATTTAATAATCATCCCAATATACCAATTTGAATCGAAATTAATTTAAAATAAATAATAGTTTAGGAAAATTACCATTTCCATCTTTTTAATATTATCTATAATAATGATCTATACCATTGCGCTAGAATAAACCTTTTTTAATATTAAAAAATATTCAAAAATAATCATTAGATTAGAATCAAGCAAAATTTATTTATACATTGAAACTAAAGTGAAATAATATTATAATTGATTTGAATATGTCGCAATTTAACAAATTAAATTTTAAATAGGTATTAAAATTTTAATTAATTTGAAGTTAAAGCTTAAATTTTAATTACAAATTAGTAAAGATATCTAAATATTAGCATCATCCAATTCTATTAATATTATAAAATATAAATTTATACATTTATACGAAAAAAATATTCGAATAAAAGTGAACAAAAAGAATAACTTAAATATAGAAAAACAAAGTGTTCTTAATGTCACCAAATTATTTTCAATTTGAATCTTCGTCATATGAAAAATCTAAAGAGAAAATTGTTCGCGATACGAATGAATCAATTAGTCATTCAAAATAAATAATTTGTATTAATTAAATTTTTACTATATTTCTGATTCGTCTGTCTTTGCCGAGAAGTACTCATAAGAAAAAAGAATGAACTGTTTATAAATTAATTTATAATGATTCAACTAAATATTACAATTCAAAGAATCCGTCCTTTTAATTGTTCCTTTTTAAATGAATGTTGGAGGGCTGAAGGAATGGCGGAATAACAATACTTTTAAATTTAACTAAATAGTTCTCACTTTTGGGTTTGTTTTATATAATAAAAATACATTAGTATTATGATATTTAGATTTTTAGTAAAAAATATAAAAAAGAATTTCCAAAAATTTTAAAATTATACATGAAAAAATAAATCATATTGAAAAAATCATAGATATAAATTTATTTAAAGATGAACAAAAAATAGAAGAAAAAATTTATGGACATATTAATAAATATTATAAAATTAAAATTCAAAAGTTTTTGAAATTTAAAAAATAAAATTTAGATATAAAAAAATTATTTATGAATTAAAAATAAATTTATGTTTAAAATCCAAATAAATTGATGTTAATGATAGTAATTGCCGAGACAATTTATTAGATATTAATAGAAAAATTAGGGAAAAATTAAGATTTGACTAGAATAAAAGTTGATCTTTTGCCCGTCAAATTACAGCTTCTGTAGGTTTTATTAGAGATTGTAGCTTTTACTAAAGTTCAGTTTTACTATTTACATATCAGCTTTTCAATTGAATATTTACCAAAAAAAATTAATTTAAATATTTTGACTATTAAAAAATATTTATTATTATATTTAATATATTAATATCTGTTGCTTGCAAAATTTGAAAGATATTATTTTATTTAACCAAATAATTTTATTTATTTTTGGGATTATAAAAAATGGACATTTTTATTTTAATTAATATTACCAAATTTTATAATATTATTAAATATTATATAACAATAAAAGATCAATATGAGAAATGCTTAATAGTTAATATAAATAATAATAATAATAATTAAAAAAGGATAATATATTTCATAATACAAGTAAAATTAAAATATAAATAATATAAAATAAATTAAAAAAATAATTAATAAAATATAAAAAATAATTATCAGTAATTTATTTTAAAAACTAATACAAAACATTAAAAAATATAACCTATAACATAACTATGTTCTACAATTTTATAAAATATAAAATCTGATTTTTAAAATGGATAAAAATAATGTTTTTTGATCGAATAATATTTAATTGTAACCTAGCATTCTAAAATCAAAAATAAAATTTTATGAATAGATAATTATAAAAATACGATGTATGGATCCACCCATTATTGGGGCTCGGAAAAATATGGATAAAAATCACAAAATAGAGAAATAAAATATGGGCTAAAAATTGCCGTATATGGATAAAAATATGGAAATTTTCCTAAATATATACAAAAAGATGTAAAATATAGACAAAAATATGGCAAAACCTATATATCTGTTCTATTTTCCACTATTTTATCCAAAAAAAAATTTACTATTTACCAAAAATTCCTTTATATTTTTTAACCTTCTCATTTTTATAATTTTGTTAAATAATTATGATCCAAAATTACTTTCGACCCAATGTAAAGAATCTAAAAAATCATCTTTTATTTGATTATTCGTGAATTAAAGCAATCTAATAATTAGCCAACAAGTATATATAAGTTAAGAAATTTATAAGAAACTCATGATTCTTAATGAAATTATAGAAAATGTGACTACATTAAGAAATGAATAATTATTAAAAAAAATCATTTTTTAATTTTTGAAAATAATTTTTATATTTTATTGGTTTAAAACATTCAGAACATATTATTTGACATTGAGGAGTCAAATGAAGGAAATGAACAAAACATAATAAAAAAGTTATCTGAATGCCTGAAGAATGAAGAAGTAATTTTTAAATTAAAAATATTTTATGATATTAAAAATTTTAAACCTAAAATAAAACAATAAAAATAAGTAATTTATTATATAAAATAAATATTGAAAAATTATTATCAAATTATTTAAATTAAAAATAAAAATTCCAGGATTTCCATAAAATGAAAAACTGTATAAGGAAGAAGAGGAATGCGAAGTGGAAGATATTATATTATAATTCATAACGATGGAATTTTTGTTTTTGACCTATCTTTAAAAAATAGCAAAAATTCCAAATTAAAATTCTTTTATTTTACTTAATTATTTTATTGACACTAACAATTTTCATGTATTAAATAAAGAAAATAATATTATCAATTTAAAATATATAATGTATTTTTTTCTTTTAATAAAATTAGCTTTTGAATTAAATGATTATATTTTATCAGCACTATGCTTGTATCTCCAACTGTACCATTGTAGTGAGACAAATAATTTTTTTCTTTTAATCATGCTTTAATATAAAGTTTTGTTAATGGGTAGAAATAAATAATAAATGTGAATTGATGGATAGAAAAAAGAGAATGGCTGTTCTTGTAGATGGATCGATAAGGAATAATTTTAAGAGAAGATGGATAGAAAAGAGAGAAAAGATTGAGATGGATGGGAATGGAATAATAAATAATAAAATGATGATGAGCGACCATTTTTATCGATCTCGTTATAATAGTAAATTAAGATAAAATTAAAACTTGACAAATTTAGTTTAAAAATTGATTTTTTGGTTCTAAAAATGTCATATCCATTATTAAAGTAACAAAATTTAAAGCAAGTTGAATTAAAAACAAAGCCAATACTAAATAATAAAAATATAAATATAAATTAATTGAATAATTTAGTATAATTTTTCAAAAAAAAATTTTTTTTTTGCTTATTATATCTGTATATTCCAAACTGAAAAAACGAAGATTTTGACCTACGGTTTTCGTTTATGACTGTTTTTGAGACTGGTTTTCCAGTTCTACTATTAATTTATCTAAATCAAACTAAATTATGAAAAAGAAATTATAGGAATTTTAATTCTGATTTCACATTTATTTAAAGTTCATTACACTAAATTCTATCGACATAACCTCTAAATCATCATTCTTTTCTCAAGGCCGCAAGCTTAAGCAAAATTTGAAAAAATTCAATGTGTGTATAAGCAAAATTTTGCCAAACTTTTTATTATCTTATTTCCGCATTTAGAGAAAATTCAATTTTTTAATCGATATATTTCGTGAATTTTGTCTAGTAACTCACTTTATGATTATAAAAATTTTGAAAAATATGACTTTTTTCCTTTCGCTCTGATTCATCATTCCTCTAGAGCCATCATTCTGAATTTCTTTCTAATATATTCATTGGATTTTTTATCTCTCCCTTCATCATTTGACAATGCACAATCGATTTGAATGGCATTCATCGTTAAAACTCTCCCATCCTGTCAATTCATTTTCCCAATTAATCATCCATCGTTAAAATATAAGTAAATCAAATAATTCGATTAATTCCCATATAAATAATTATTCATTAATGAAAAATAATAAAAATAAATAAATCTACTGAGATAAAAAAACATATTTGCGGTGTTCAATTAAATCCGCCAAATTTTAAATTTACAATAAGTATTTAAAAAATTTTAATTTTATGAAAAAGCACTTAAATCAAATATATAAATTATAAGTAAAAAAAGTAAAATTTTTCATTTTAAAGTTAAAAATTACCACTTTAAAATAAGTTAAAAAAAGTTCGAGATGTATGTTTCATCGCATTTTGAAATCTAATTAACATATATAAAATGAAATGAAAATATAATGTAGATTAATATTAAAAAAAATAAATTTTTAAAAATATTATAGCAATAACTATTTAAAAATTACATAAATATTATACATGTTTAGATAAAAAATAAAAGACCGATTAATAATCTTTTATGAAAAAACAATCAAAATAAAGATGATATTTGAAATAAATCAAAATTATTACTGTTTTTATTATTAAAAAATTATGCCTAAATGCAAAATTTGAAGTTTATAAACTCCTCAGAGATGCATTTATGAATTAAATGAATTTTTTTCTTTTTCAAAATAAATTTATTCGAGTTAAAATTTTGCAGGATAGCGAGATGGATAACTTAGAATCATTGATTAATGTTTCCATTATTTTTTAATTAAAAATATTCAGATTAATTAAAATAAATTACAATTATAAAAACTAATTAAAATAATTTTAAAATTAATGTATTTTTATGTTATATTTTAAAAATTTGTTTATTAAAAATTTCCCATGGCTTATTATTCTTGATTAAAGATTTCGATATTTGAGTAAAGATATAATTCAAATATTTTTTTTGGATTCGATATCTAAATAAAGATATAATTCAACTAATTTACAAAATTAATATTCCATAAGAAATGAAAATAACGGAGCTGAATACGTATGTACCTTACTAGGGTACTGCGACATGAAAAAGATTATATTAATTCATTTTTTTTATTTAAATAATTTTACTTATAATATTTGTGAATTATCGTTATTAATTACCATATTAAATAAATTTATTTAGAAAATAAAATTCAAATCTTCAAAATTAGCATTTTTTTATGAAAATATTTATAACAATTGTCATAATATAAGGTCCATGATCAATAGTTAAGAGGAAGGAATTGTAGGAATAGTACATATTTATTGTTATAAAAAATACATAAATTGATACATCTTAAAAAAGCAGTAATTTATTAATTAATTAATTTATTTATTTATTTATTTTTTTATCGACATTCCACCAAAACATTTAATAGATTTATAAATGAAAAATATATATATAAATAAAAAAAATTAATCTATTTTTTTAATTTTAATTATAAAAATAAATTCAATGCAATGAATCAGAATTTATAGAGAAGCGATCTATGAAATTTTTTTAAAAAATATATATTATAGATAAAAATGAGAACAAATTAACTTATAATAATAAAAATAAAAATACAATTCTCAGAAAATTTATTAAATTATTAATTTATAAAATTTCAATTATTAGATTATTAATTTATTAAAAACTTTTTATTTATTAAATTTCAATTAAATAGAAAAGGATACGAAAACTCTATCAATATTGGTAAGACATCTATAATTTTCAAGTGCTAATTCAATAAAAAATGTTTTGCATAGATCCACGTAAAAAGACTTTTTTAAAGATTACCCGAAAAAGGTTAATCTGAAATCATTCTTTATCAATTTTTAGTTGGATGGTTTAGCAATAAATTTAAAAAATAAATTTTTTTACCAAAGAAAACTTATCTAATTTTCACATCTTGAAATGGTTATTTATCTTATACTATTCAATCATTTATGGTATCTTGATTTAATTGAATTATACTATAACTATTTATCCATTGTAAATAACAATAATTTCACGACTGTGGGCAAATATTCTAGCTTTTAAAACAAATATTAAAAGTAACTAAAAATGCACTTATTCATGTTTAAATTAATAAAATTAAAGATTCATTTCATTTAAAGTTTTATAGTTTATAATTAATAGTTATATTTTTAAATTCGATTATTACAAACAATAAAGTTATAAGCGAATATTTTCATCAATAAGACCATAAAAATAAATAAAACTTTAATAGCGTAAAGATAATTATTAAATAAAATTAGCTTCTAACAGAATAGATAATGATGACTCTTAATTATTTCGGACAATGTGAAATTTCAATAAATTAATCTTAAAGTTAACATTTAAAAATAAAAAATTACTTTGATAACATAAAGCCTTTAAGAGTAAAATGTCCTTGTAGATTTTTTAAAAATAAACTCAATGGATGCTCCCCAATCCACTCCCTCCAGAATCCTTTTTCAGCGGTTATAAAAGAATTTTTCCTTTCTCAATAGTTAAAAATTTAAAAAAATATATAATATTTTTTATATTGAAAAAATCAATTCTTTTATGAAATAATAAAATAAAAATTATTAATTTTAAATATATATCCAAGTACAAATAAAATTAAATAATAAAAAGAATCTAATTATATAAAAGTCTAATCAAAAAATTTTCTAAATAATATTATTTTTTGATTTGTCATTTGCATTTTATGGAAGTTGTATTTCGTTTATTGAGGTGAAAATAGTTATCAAACGAAAAATGGTTTAATATTAATATAAATAAAAATATATTATTAAAAAATATACAGAATTTAAACTTTAATTAATAATATTATTAATTATATTCGCAAATTACAACTAATTAAGAATAATAAACTTAAGAAAATTTTCTTCTACCAAAAATAATAAAAAATAAATAAATATAAATAAAATTTTTATTGGTTAATTCATTTAAAAAATATTTAATAAATTAATTTTAAATTATTTTTTACTTATTTCTTATCCGCAATTATATTATGAAAATTAATATACTTACAGAAAAGTGGTGTCTTTTGATTGATTGATATAATTTTTACTAACGACAAAAATGCTTGGCTTTACCAAATAAAAATTGTTGTAGCTTAATGAGACATTCTGATCCGGTAAAAGTTTGATGCCGAAGCGATCGGCAAATATTCCTGTTGCCTTGACGGGAGATTGATCTGGAAAAAAGAAAAAACTTTGAAATATGTAATTTAAATTAAATTTACAACCGGCAAAGGCTTTTTATTTTAAACCATATGCAAAGGCACAGTTAATTGAATTTCATTAAAGAAAATAAAGTATATAATGGTTATTAGCAAAAAACATTAATCGAAATGTTTATTTTTAGAATAAAATATAAAATAAAAACAGAAATAATAAATAAAATTATTATTAATTAAGGATGAAAAATATATTTTAAAAATAAAAATAAAAATGATCTTGATTCTCACCATTTATGGTGGAAACAATTAAAGTTTTTATGGCTTGAGATAATAGCCTAAATAAATTTAGCGAATGAAAAATAAAATTATTAGCGAATGAAAAATAAAATTCCAATATGTAATATTAATTAAAATGGATTAATTATTTAACAAAATAGAAAAAACATAGCTAATTTATTAAACAACAAATAAAACTAAAAGCATTAAATTATAATAATGATTTATAAAATTAAATAATATAAAAAATGAATCTTTAAAATTATAAATTTTAGAATAAACAATTAAATTCCAAAAATTGGCCCGAGTATATTTTTGTAATTTCGAGAGTTAAAAGAAAGTAGAACGGGTTGTTACCCTCGAACGGGTTATTATCCTGCGGGTATTTGAAACAATTTTTCTGTAAAATTTATGCTGATACATATATCTTACCTTAATTCACTTGGAGAATGAATATTTGGAGGTCTTTCTTTGTTTCAATTTTCATATATATAGCGATTACTTTGCATGATTTCAGGATTAAAATAATTTCAGAAAATAACTTACTATAAAAATCACAGGTTTGTAATTATACAAAGTTATTTTAAAATAAAAAATACCAAAGAAAATACACTTCAATCGTTACGATCTAATAAGTTAATAATAAATTTTTTACAATAATCCAAATTAAATGGTCAATTGCTATTGAAAATACAAAAAAGTCAATTTATAATAATTTAAAATATTTATATATTATAATCTTTTTTAAGTCAAAAAAATGAATTTATTTCGCTTGATCTAATTAACTCACTATATGCTCATGAATCCAACAATTGATATACTAATTGATTTTGAGTACGAATGGAAAAAGAATTTCGGAAAATATTTAGGCATCTTAATTTTTAATTTACATTTAAAATAATCATATTTCAATATTTTATTTAATTAAATTTAATAATAAACATTAAAAAATTATTTTAAATTAATTATTAATCAATTTTCTTTAATTAAAAAATTAAAATTTAAAAATATTTTTATATTATGATGGAGAAAGGAGTAGTAAAATTCATTCGTATGTTAATTAAGAGAGAATTATAATTATTTTATTTATTGTAATATTTAAATACTTTTATAAATTTAATTTTTAACTAATAATTTGAAAATTTAAATTTTACAGTGTTTCATTCTTATATATAAAAAGGAGTTGAATAAAAATATTGAAAAAGAAAAAAGAGAACGGAGCAAAACTGGTTTGTTCTTTTACCGGGCTTTGCATCAAAAAATTTTTACATAAAAAATATTTATTTAAAAAATTATACTGAATTATATTCATTAAAAAATTGATCAGAATTTTAAAAAAAGAACGATAACGAATTAAATTTTTAATATTAAAAAATTATATTTTTAATTCAACAATTTTATAAATTATTTTTCTGAAAAAATGAAATATTTAAAATTAATTTTATAATCAAATGATTCCTAATTTGAGCTATGAAACCTGTCAAAAGATAAATCCATCATTTATATCCGAATTAAATATTATTTATTTTATAATTTAATTATTAAATAAATTTCAATCAGATCAAAAAAATTACAGCCAAACGATTAATTTTTCTCCTCTTTGATTAGTCATAGTCAAAATTATTTGGCAAAAATTTTTAATTTACACAAAAATAAATTTTTTTTCTTTTTCTAAAGGTATAATAAAAAAGAGGACTTGAAAAAAAACTCTTTTCAAAAGCAGGGTAGATAGTATTTTTGTTAAAAAATGATTTTTTTATGGACTGAGAAATAAAATTTTTGTTATTTTTTCTGGAAAATCAAGAATTTAAACAAATTTAGAAAAATAAATAAATAATATTAGTTGAATAAAATTTTTAATTAAAAAAACAATTGGTAATATTAAATTTAACAAACCACGCCTCTATAAGATAAAAGGTTTTTTAGATTTAAAAATTTATTATAATTAATCCGATTATTAATAAAAAGTATAATTAAATATTATTGTAAAATATTGAAAGCTAAAATCTAAATAAAAAAATTATAAAAAAAATTAATCAATAAAATCTACTTAAAGGATAAAAAATCATTTAATATTTATAAATAAATGATTATTAACAAACGAAATATTATTTTTAAAAATATTAATAATAAATAATAGGTGAAAAATTCTCTCAATCGTAATCGAGATCAAAGGGGTATTGAATATTATATTGTATATAGAATAATTAAATATTATAATTAAGTTTACAGAAAATATTATATAGCTTATTTATAGGCTTCTAAAATAAAAAAATAAATGATTTTTGCAAAATTTAAATACCATCCGAGCTTTTTATTCTTTCTAACCGGTCTACGTTATTTGTAAATTTTTTCAATTGGCATTAAAAGTTGAACAATAAATAGATAGTTAATTATTACTTAATCAAACTTAATTAAAAAATAATAAATAAATATAAATGAAAATTGCAAAAGAAAAATTCAAAATTGCATTACGAAATGAAAGTCATAAAATTTTTAAAATTTTTAAGAAATCTAATAAATTATTTACGAAAAATTTACATATTCATACTAAAAATTAAATTTTTTTTAAATATTCTAATATATTTTAAGTATTAAACATTATTTAGTGTAAAATTAAAATATTATGCTCTTCATACAAAAAATCTGCTTCGAAAATTTAAATTTTTCTGCAGTGTAGTAAAATAATTAGTTTGAAATTTAATTTTTTTTAATTTTATTATATAAAAAGAGGAATTTAAATATTTTATTCTACTAAAAACCTGAATATAATTTTTTTATTTATAAGAAGTTTAATCAAATTATAGAAAATAATCAAAATAGTTATTTAATGAATGTAACTTAATTTAAATTATATTTATAGCAGGAGAGCTTAATATTTCATTTTCAGAACAAGTCTGTCTTGAAATTATCGGTAATAAATTAGAACTTTTAAATTTTATCGATTAGTAATAAAAGTTTAATATAGATAAAAAAATCGTTAATTTACCTAGTCTTTTATTATAATAATCATCCATTATGAAGTTAAAATTTATAGACAAATTTAAAGATTTCACCCACCACCATATGCCCGCAAGATACCATCAGGAATTACCCACGAATTTGATTTGGCCAAATTTTCCAATACAGAAAATTAAAAATTTAAAATCTTGAATTTATATAAATAAAAAATCATTAATGTATCCTTTGAAAATAATGGATGGTAGCAAACAATTTTATTTAACGGGCATCACATCGAATGTTAACAAATTATTTAATTTTATTTACTGTGAAAAATTAGATTATAATTTTATAGAAAAAAGAATCTGCAAAAGTGGGTTTGTCTGGCCGGAAAAGAGGAGATGAACAAACCACTGAACAACATTCACGAGCTCTGCGAGGATGAACTACCACTTGGCGACAACCTATTCTCTTCATTGCGATATCTCAAGCTCGGTTGGGAGGAGAAGCATAGTTTTCCGTCAGTGGAGGAGGGGGGTGGGAGTTGATGGGCGGATAAAATAAAATCGGTATTTGAACCCTCCAAATATTAAATAGATTTTGAAACCCGAAAACTAAAAATTAAGTACTTAGAGTTATTAAAATTGATTTTAAGAATATAAGTTATTTTGATTAACTTGTCTTCTAAATAAATATTGCACATTAATCTTGTTAGAAAGTTAAAATCTTTGAATTAATAATAAATATATTTATTTTAAAAAAAATACAATGAAGAAAATAAAAAATAGCGAGCAAAAATAAACTTTATTTATGTACAGAATTTATAGAATTAATAATATATATATTTAATAACATATAATCTAATAGATTTGTAGATTTAAAAAAAATGATCATTCAAAGACTATTTGCTTTAAAATGATAGAAAGTGAACTCGCAATGATTTTACAAAAAACTAAAAGTTCATAATTTTGAAACCTTCATCCCAGTCTTATTTGCCATCAAAAAGTTGTAAAAATAAATTTTGAATTTTTCTTAAATAACTTTTTTAGAAAACTAAGTAAATAATGAAAAAATATTATTCATCAATAGAAGCATTTACTCAAGAGATGATATACCAAGAGATACAATCGCAATGGAACAATTAAGAGAATTATGAAATAGTCGTAGCAATATTATGTTTGCAAATAATCAATATATTATGCAGATTTAGAAATATTTGTCAGTTTTTAGGCAATGTTTAAAGTAAGAATTTAATACTGTTTTAATGGTAATGTGAAAATCAATATTTTAAGAAATGAATATAATATTATTATTAAAGGAATGAATAGAACAAATGATTATAATATTCATAAATGTGAAATAATGCATTCATTTATTCATTACGAAATTACTTTTCGTGCTCTAATACAAAAATTCAGAAATATAATTTGAAAAAAAAGATTACAAAAATTATTGAAAAATTAATTTAATTAATCTTAATTAATTAAGTAAGTAATTCTAGGAAATATTAAAAGCTTACACAAAAAGTTAAAAATTTAAAGAAGACAATAAACCAAGAAATAATAAATATTTAATTTTACCCAAAATTATTCATATTTTTAAATTAAAAAATATATTAATTTTAAATTTTTCAAATAATAAAAATAATAGAAGCTATATTTTTATGAAAATATATTTTTTTGATTGAACGATAATAAAGAAATACTTTAAACACAATTCTTGTTTATTTAATAATTACATTTTTTATTATTCATTTATTAGTAAAAAATAAAATGACTGATTAATAAATATTAAATTTTATAGTCAAATCGGACATTTCTCATAGCAGGCTAGCCAACATTAGGAAAAAAAGAGATTGCCCGGTACTTTTTTGGATCGAAATATTGTAGGCAAAGATTATCAATAAGTTGTAATAAAAACTAAAGCTAACGATAGAATTAAAAATTATAAAATAAATATAAAATAAATAATCAACATAATTTAGGAATCTTGAAGAAATGTATATACTTCATGCATCGATTTTGAACGAACTGATTGAACTAAGGAATATTTGATATTAAAAAAAATATGCGCAAACATAACCTGCCAAAAAAGTGTTGTTTTTGTAAACGAGATTTCGTTTATTTTTAAATGTGAATGTGCACAGAGCCACAGAGTAGCTTTTTAAAATTCTTATTGAATCTGATATATTAATGTTTCTATTATTTAAAATAATAATAAAAATATGTTTAGGTTTTAAACTTAAATAGAAATAATTTTAAAAATCTATTAATAAAAATGCTTTTATCGCAAGAATAATGCTAGAAATTATAGCGAGTAATAAATAGGACAAAACAATAAAATCAGAACAAGACCAGGATTGGGACGTTGATACAATCGATGGAGCGATAAAAACTTAAAACTAAAATTTTCGTTTACTTAGGTAATTTAAATTAAATGAAGTGAAATTATTTATTATTCATAAAAGTAAAAATAATAATTCGTCATAAATTATATAAATTGAAATATTCATTAAAGCAAATATGAAAATAAAATAATATACATTAAGTTTAAGGAATTATCTATTATAAATTATATTATTTAGATTTTTAATAGATAAAATCTTTTATCACAATTTATATTAAATGTTTTAAATTTTTATATGAATAAAATTAAATTTTATATAATTTGAGGAAAATAATTTTTTATCAAATAATGCATAAAAATTTTTTCTGATTGTTGATCTTTACGTAATATATAACTAATTTTAAATTTTATAATTAATTCTACTTATGATTATTCCCATTTTAAGAAAAAAAGAAGAGTTTATAAAAATTTAAAAATTATTATAAATTTTTTTTATTGAAATTAATTATTAATATAATTAAATAATTCGGAAATTAAAATAAATCTTTAATATAGAAAATACGAATATGAGAAATAAAAATATTGTCATTTTTTATAATTTTTGATAAATTTTATTAAATTTGCAAAAAATTAAATTAAATTAAATTAATAGATTTTGTAAATTCTAAATTTTTTTATCAAAAATTATTAGCATATATAATGATAAAAAATGTGAAATTATGGTTGGGATTTTTTTGCAAAGCGATACGATTTTACGATATTTCTTTTTATATTTGTAATTTTGTTAATAAAAGCGAATGGTTCAATGCAGAACTCGTTTCATCCGAACTTTTGATTGAAAGATGAATGAGGCCATAAACAAAAATTATTTCAATAGTGCTAGAAATACCAAAAAAAACAAAAAATATTTTTTTATATATTTTTAGTATACAATGAGGCATAGGTAGTAATAATATGAAAATAATTTTCCGAAAAAATAAATCATTTGATTCTTTACTTTAAAAACAATAATTTAATTAAAAAAATAAAATAATCAAGGCAAGCAATTCTACTTTTTAAAAATAATATGAAAATAATTTTCAAATAATATAAAAATAATTTTCCGAAAAGATAAATCGTTTGATTCTTCACTTTATTATATTTATCTATTTAAAATATAAAAATATAATAATTATTAAATATAAAAATAGAAACTTAATTATATAAAAAAAATTTACCTTATGTAAAAAGATAGAATGCCATCTTCAAAAACTTATTGCCGAAAAGAGATATTTTCGTCCACGGTGGCGCTTTTTGGTCCCGACGAGACGAATACATCAACAGTTACTATGCATTATATTTATAGATTTTTGTTAAATAAAAATCCTATTCATAAAATTTTAAATACAAATTAAAATAATAAAATAAAATAAATAATTTATAAAAAAATCTTTAAAAG
This sequence comes from Rotylenchulus reniformis, assembly GCA_001026735.1. Lineage (NCBI taxonomy): Eukaryota > Metazoa > Nematoda > Chromadorea > Rhabditida > Hoplolaimidae > Rotylenchulus > Rotylenchulus reniformis. The sequence continues at coordinate 154,917 of LDKF01000058.1, read as the reverse complement.
AAAAGGAATATAATTTCTTATTCAATGATTGAAAAAAACACTAAAAATCTAATAAAACTAAACACCAAAATAAAAAGTTAAAAACAATTCGAATAAATAAGTAAAAATAAAATTTTTATTTATATAATTTTCACATTAATAATTAATAAGTAAATTTTTTTCCCTAAATTAAAATTTCGCTTTATTAATTGTATGATAATATCACTCATTTATTAAAATAATAATTATAGAATAAACATAATTTTTTTTCAATTCTAATTGATTTTTTACCGAAATTCATTAATCAGATTTTTTAAATATATAAACATACAGATGTAAATAAATTTGCTTTCTTTATTTAAAAAATATAATATTATTTTTAAGTAACCCTATTTACATTGCGAAGTTGAAAGATCATCTTAATGAAGGTATAAAAAATTTTAACAATAAAAATCCCTAAAAATTTTATCTTAATTTTATAGGAGTAAAAACATTAATTTTTTTAATTTTAATTTATAAAGCAATTGATAGTTAATAAATTTATTTATAAAAAAAATTATATTTTTTTAAATTAAAAAAAAATTAAATTATTTATTTTTTATTAATTATTAATTATATTAAACTTAAAAATAAGAATAAAATTTAAAATTTATTACCATTTTATACAAAAGATAAGTAATGAAGTTAATTTTGCATAAATATCCATTATAAAAAAATATATAGTCCATTTTTTAGGACCTTCTTAGTTATAAAAACGTTTTATTTTATCTCAAAGGCTTGAAAATAAAAGGCAAAAATTTAATTAAATTGAAAAATTAGTTAATTAATTTGGGCTAAAATATCATAATTAATCTATTAAACCATAAAAAAATCAAAAAATGCTTTATAAAGTATTTAAAAAATTAAAAAAACGCTTTTTAATTTAGGGAATTACAAATATTTTAAGTCCAATAATATACAATATTAAGTCCAATAATATATACAAAAAAAAACTCAGTTTAATATAATTTCACTAGATATTTTCAAAATTTAATAAAAAACGTAAAAATTATTTCAAACGCACAATTATAATTATTATAGTCTAAAATAAAATTAAAACATAATACAATTAAATGATTTTATAAATTATCTCTTGTTCAAATAAAAGCTAATTAAATAAAATCGAAAATAAAATATAAATTATACCAATAATAAGATTTTATATATTTTAATTAATTAATTAATATTTAACCATTTCTAAAAAATATATCAGAATTATTTATTTTTTATTCTGTTTAATAAGGGCTTTCTATATAGAAAAATAATGAATACATATAAATAAAATTTATTAAAAAAAATTCAGTAATATTTAAAAATCACAATATTCAATCTATTAATATTGGTATATTTTTAATATATTGCATAATTTAAAATTCATTGAATAAAACTATGATTATAAATCAGAAAATATTAACTTGGATTATAATATTTTATGAGATTATTTTTATTTAAATAATAATTTATTTTTTAAGAAAAATAATTTAAAAAATAATTCTATGATCAAATAATTGTATTATTTTTTAAAATTTCTAAACAAAAAAATTAAAATGGAATTTCACGCCCGAGTGCTAAACGCTGATACCACATGCGGTAACCATGTTCCATCGTGAAAAAAAATCAATAAAAAACGCTGATCTGCTAAGCAGCAAGAATTATGCTTTGTTACATTATAAAAATATATAGATTAAAACGCTATACCATCTTAACTATTTATTATCATAATCTTTTTATGAATAAAATAGAAATACCAATATTTTCAACTAAAATTATTTTTCATATTAAAATATATATTAAGAGAAAATAAATTTTTTACAAATTTCAAATTTATTACTATATTTTATTTTGCAATCTTATAATATATATAAATTCGAATATTTGCAACAAAATCTTATAATATATATATTGCAATCTTATAATATAAATATAATTTCGAATAATTGCAATAATAAAAGTTATTGTACCAAAATAAATAAAATAAAATAAATTATCAATACAAATAATTTTGTTAAATATCTTGAGAATTATATAAATTATCCGAGAAATTAGCAAATTTTAAACATCGTGAATAAAATAATAACAAATTTGATATATTATTTAATATATTGCATAATTTAAAATTCAGTGAATAATAGCTATGATTATAAATCAGAAAATATTAACTTGGGTTATTAATATATATTTTATGAGATTATTTTTAATTAAATAAAAATTTATTTTTTAAGAAAAATTTACCTAAATTAAATTGATAACAATATTAAATTGATAACAATTCAAGATATATTTATTATAAAATTACTGGAATATTACATTGAAATAAAATATATTTAAATCAAATATTTATAATAGGAAAAGTTGGAATATATGATATAAAAATTAAATTTCCAGAAAATAATTAATCCACACTTTTTATATAAATAATATATAGGGATTTTTTGATGAAACTAAACATGATGATATTTGAGAATTCAATTTAAATATCTAGAAACA
>LDKF01000058.1:141930-152312 GCA_001026735.1 Rotylenchulus reniformis | reverse complement strand
AAAAAAAATTCAGTAATATTTAAAAATCACAATATTCAATCTATTAATATTGGTATATTTTTAATATATTGCATAATTTAAAATTCATTGAATAAAACTATGATTATAAATCAGAAAATATTAACTTGGATTATAATATTTTATGAGATTATTTTTATTTAAATAAAAATTTATTTTTTAAGAAAAATAATTTAAAAAATAATTCTATGATCAAATAATTGTATTATTTTTTAAAATTTCTAAACAAAAAAATTAAAATGGAATTTCACGCCCGAGTGCTAAACGCTGATACCACATGCGGTAACCATGTTCCATCGTGAAAAAAAATCAATAAAAAACGCTGATCTGCTAAGCAGCAAGAATTATGCTTTGTTACATTATAAAAATATATAGATTAAAACGCTATACCATCTTAACTATTTATTATCATAATCTTTTTATGAATAAAATAGAAATACCAATATTTTCAACTAAAATTATTTTTCATATTAAAATATATATTAAGAGAAAATAAATTTTTTACAAATTTCAAATTTATTACTATATTTTATTTTGCAATCTTATAATATATATAAATTCGAATATTTGCAACAAAATCTTATAATATATATATTGCAATCTTATAATATAAATATAATTTCGAATAATTGCAATAATAAAAGTTATTGTACCAAAATAAATAAAATAAAATAAATTATCAATACAAATAATTTTGTTAAATATCTTGAGAATTATATAAATTATCCGAGAAATTAGCAAATTTTAAACATCGTGAATAAAATAATAACAAATTTGATATATTATTTAATATATTGCATAATTTAAAATTCAGTGAATAATAGCTATGATTATAAATCAGAAAATATTAACTTGGGTTATTAATATATATTTTATGAGATTATTTTTAATTAAATAAAAATTTATTTTTTAAGAAAAATTTACCTAAATTAAATTGATAACAATATTAAATTGATAACAATTCAAGATATATTTATTATAAAATTACTGGAATATTACATTGAAATAAAATATATTTAAATCAAATATTTATAATAGGAAAAGTTGGAATATATGATATAAAAATTAAATTTCCAGAAAATAATTAATCCACACTTTTTATATAAATAATATATAGGGATTTTTTGATGAAACTAAACATGATGATATTTGAGAATTCAATTTAAATATCTAGAAACAAATGAAATTTGCGAATTATATTATAAAAAGTGATCATATAATGAATATTATTTGATTGAATACTTGAAATACTATCTTAAAGATGAGTTTTGAAATTACTGAAATTGATATTAAAAGTAGTTCTATTAATTTATGTACAAAAAGATATAAATTATCGTTGTTTTGAAAAAATAATTATATTATTTTTTCTTTATAACAATTTTATATAAATTATTAGTTAAATAAATGAGTACATAAATAAAATTTCAAATTAAATCAAAGTATTCATGGGAAAATTTTTTATAGATTTTAAAAACTCAAATTAATATTCAAACAAAGTAATTATTTTCATTTTATATTTTATTAAGCCAAAAAAATTATATACACAATATTTCCAATAAAAATCAAAAAATATTTTTCTCATAATCGCTCTCATAGACACTCGGTTATTGAGAAATGTAATAAATAATATAGAATTTTAAAATTAATTTTTTAAAGTAACAAAAAAAAGCTTGATATTAAAATAATAATGGACGAATTACTCTACAAGAGGTTAAGCAATTTTATTCTTGATACTTCAAATCATCAAAAATAATTAAAATTCTTATTAAAAAATACATATAATTAATTTAATAAATTTTCAAATGATTTCAATAAGTAAAACGTATAAAATATTCAATTTAAATAAAGTTTCCTTGAATAATACATTTAACCCAATAACATGTTGACAATTGTTCTGTCATTAATATAAAAACTTGATAAAGAGTATTATATAAAATAATTTTGAGAAAAATTAAAATAAGTTATTATTTAATAAGTACGTAAAATTAATTGCTAAAAATATTAAGTATTAATTTTTGAATAAAAATTTTAAAATATTAAATAAATTAAAATTCTTATCCAATAAAAAATTACTTGATAAAGCAATCAATGTTATCCTCGACGCCAGCAGAAGATGGCTAGTGGTTAGACCACTGAGTAACTATATGAATGTAAGAAGGCGATGGTTACAGGTTTAGGTGGTAGCAATCGATTACAATGAATGATACAATAATAACGCAAATCTCTCTAATGCATGAACAAAGATAAAACCTACCTAGCCCAGTGGATCGAATATTAGAGGAAATGAGGAACAATTTAAATTTATTTAATTTTTAAATAAAGAAAAAATGAATCATTGATAATTGTTAATCTATCATTACTATAATATATAATTTGAATTACAAATGTATAAACTTTTTTAAACAAAATAAATATAATGTGAACTATGACATATAAAAATGAAAAATAATAAGAAACTTATATGAATAAAAAAACAAAAATTCTATGGCAATAAATTCTAAGTTATTCGATATAATGTTTATAAAAGCAACTTTAATTAAAAATTTATCAACAAAATAAAAAATGAAGAAAACAAAAAAAATTAATTTTTTATTTATGGGCAAATTGGAGCCACCTTCGATCGATGACTCGAAAAAATTAATATTTACCTATCTGAATAATTGGTATCACAAAAACTAAAAAAATATATGAAACAATTTCAACATCTAATTAAATTCGATATTAATGAATTAAAAACATTATTTATTAGTTATAATTTCTATATCTTACTTATTTTGTAAGCTTTCAAATATAATATCATATCTTAAAAAAATTTAGAAGATAAATTTATTTGGTTCTAGTTATTCTCTCTATAATCAACTTATTTTTTCATATCTGAATTAGTAGTATAATAAATATTATCAATTGCGCATATAAAATATAAATAATAGAACAATTTCGTCCAAAAGATTTTAAATACAAATTATTATCAGACAAAAAGTGTAAAATAATAAAAATTACCTTTTTATTAAATCATCAGAAAGATAATTTAAACATATTCATTAGATATTTTGGAATAGTATTGTAATATACATATTCATGAATATATATTTTCCTATATTGATAATTTATCTATGAATAAATGTAATCTATAAAATGTTAATATTTTTTAAGTTCATAAAAAAATAATGTTATAATAAAGGTTATTTCAACGCATTAAAAATATTATATAATACTACAAATATAATCTTAAAATACAAAAGAAATAATTTTTCTTTGACTTTAAAAATAAAAATAAATTATATTTCATTTTTTATCATGATCTTTTATAACTGAAAATAAATTTGATTTAATATAAATATTAACTTTTCTAAAAATTATTTCAAATATATGTCGATAAAATTTTGTTTATGCTTCCATTGTTACCTCTACTGTAAATGATTGACCTTATTCACCTATGTGAACGATGGACCGGTAAAAAATTGGGAACGGCAGTTAGATAAATGTTCACAAAATTTCATAAATAGAAATAAAAAATTATAATAGCTTTTTAAATATAAATTTGTTTTTTAAAAATAATTAAAAATTTGATTTGTAAAAAGATATAAAATATGAAATCAAAGTATAAAAATGATCAAATCTTTATTTTGATGGCTTCATTAAATATAAAATAATTGTCCAGATTTAGATTTAAATAAATTCTTGAATCATGAATTCAACAACTTCACCAACAAGACGATGGAACTCTGCCGATACTTGCTACAAGTAGAAGATGGGCAAAATTTAAAAAAATTTCAGTGTATAGTCAATCAAATTTAAATAAATCTTTAAATAATTACGCATAAAATTATTAATTCAAAAAATTTAAAATAAAATTTGATTTAAATATCTTGCAAATCGAATAATTATTAAAATTTATTTTTTCATATTTTTTTAATTTTTTATCATTTTAATTCGAGTATATATAATTTAAGCATGAAATAAAAAATGTATAATTTTATTGGAAAAAGATGAATATAAATTTATGTTTAAATATAAAAATATTTAGAAGTTGTGGAAATAAAATTAAGCATTAAAATAAAATTTATTTATATGTTATTAATTGTAATTATATTTAAAATAAAAATATTTATTCTTTTGAATAATTAAGCAAAAAAGAATTGGACCTATTTATAATGAAAAAAAGAAATTCATAAAATTTAGATTTAAAATTATTAATATCATTTAAAAAGAATGATCATTTTCATTTTGAAAAAAAAATTATAGTAAAAAATAATAATCTCGGTAGTATGACATGTCTGGTCTACATCCTCCCAACCCTGAAGAGGGCTTTACTTAAAATACTAAAATAATAAAATAATAAAAATAAATAAAAATTGAATACAAAAATTGGATTATAATTATGATGAGCGAAAGAATAAGATAGAAAAAAATCGAAAAATAATAACATTGGCAGAGAAAAAGGCACAGAATTCCCAAAATGAAGTGTTATTAGATGTTATGAAATTTCTATCTTACAACAAACTATGCGATGTTGAGGTGACATCTGATTATTTGCAGTGTTTAATGCACGGTATCACTATGAGCTACCGAGACCAAATGCTTAAATGTAATAAGCACCATTTTGAAATTAACTGCCCTAGAAAAATGCATTAAAATATTTAATTATTATAAATATCATTAAATTAAAATTTTTTAATTTAAATATTTAAGAAAGGTTACTGCATGAATGCTATTAGGGAACACGTAATTTAAGAAAAATGTAAGGACTAATAAATTAAAACTGTATATATAAAAAATATTTATATTTAAGCATATGGTTAAAAAAATAGAATAATTTAAAAGAATATTAATAAAATAAAATGTGAAATTATTAAATAATGCATTAAATCATTTATCCATGATATATTATTAAAATATTTTTAATTATTGAATAGAACCATTAATATTTAAAAAATAATAAAAGACTTAAGGAATAAATTCAATTAAAAAAATAAGTTAATTTTATCAATATTAAAATATGGAGTGAATTTATTAAAATTATTTAATTAATTACAAAGAAAAAATAAAATTAAATTTTTTAATTTTATAAATTAATTGAAAATATTATTTATTTAACGCATGCAACATCAAAGATTAATATAAAAAATTGATTAATTATTTAAAATTATTTTATTAAATATGTAAAAATATAAATTGTAAAACCAATTATTTAACTAATAAAGAAAATAAAATTTTAAAATAATATATAAAAATGGCTCAATACAAAATGTTTAAAAATAATATTATAATAAAATACCATTTAACTACAGGTACATTCTGAAAGATCGATTCGGATGTACAGCCAACTTAAGATCATAATAATCGGTAGAACTTAAATATTCATTAATATCAGTAATAATTCAATTTTAAAAGAATTATGGATAATATAATTCATTAATTCATAAAAATATAATAAATAAATAAAAATTATTACCTTTTCAGTGCTAAAATGAAAAAATACATTAAATGAGTTACTGTTTAGAATAAATAAAAAGAAAAATAAAGCTGAAATCTTTATGAACAATTTATTTATTTCCGGTTGAGAAAATTTTTACAAATTTCTAAAAAATCAATTTTATATAAATTTTTAATTAATGATCACTTCATAATTTCGATATTATTATTTTGATAAATTAAAAAAAACAATAATTTATAATAATATTATTAATAAAATCTATTTATTATTATTATTCCCGGGTAATTTAATGTTAAATCAAAAAAATATATCATCTTAAAAAATATAATAAAATGTGGGCCGATGCAATGAGGGCCATCCAAATTTCCCAACACAGTCACAGGCGTGCCTCATCATCAAAGAGTTACCATCAAAAATCATCAATATCTTTGCATAACTAACAAGTAATTACATAGAAATATATCAAATCAATCTTCATCACAAAACATTAAAAACAAAACCAGAGTAAAAAATATTTGTAAACTGACACACAGGTAAGGAAGATATAATCTATCGGTAAGGAAGATATAATCTATCTAGGTATCTGTATCATGGTGAGTTAAAGAAAAAATGAGCAATAAAAAATCTAATTTATATTTTTATAAAAATTTGCTTTGAAATTTAAATAAAAAGGTAAATAATTTATAAAATGCAATTTATAGATTAAATATAAGATACAATTTATAGAATAAATACTTATGGTGTTAACAAAGTTCTGTGCCCTCTTCATAGATCCATTTTTAAAAATTCATAACTTATTATTTTGCCATCAATCCTCTTGTTCTTTTTTATTTTTTGGATAAAATTGTCTTTTATCAATTATATAAGAAAAATCAATTTTACACGGCAATTAAAAAAGCTATGATTTTTTTGGCAGGTAGATCTTAAATTGAAATTCGACCATCCTTTTTCTATGGCCTCTAACTGAATTTATCTACTAAGATGGAAAAACAAAATTTGTGGAAAAAGATAGTACAAGGCATCCTTTTTTAACTGGCAAAAAGGAATTTTTTTAAAAATTTTTGGATAAGTCGAAAAGAAAATCGAAACCTCCTAAAATTGGGCATTTTCAGGGTAAAAAATGTAAATCTTAGTTCTAGAGTTTTTTCGAAGGCTCAAATCATTATCAATTTTAATTTGGTGCTAAATTAGGTAAAATAGTTCAAAATTTCAATTTTTCTGACTTATTCTTAAAATTTTTCCTTGAGATTACTTTTTCGGATGTTTGGCCCAAAACCGGGTGTTTCAAAAAGGCCCCTCTGAGAATAAACTACCAGATGGGCTAGGAAGTTCATTTTTACCCAAAATATTTGTTAAACTATACTCTATCAGATTACGATTTGAATTGGTTCTTTAGCCCTTTCCATTGTTGTGAAAAAATTATCCCAAATAGACCATGTCAAAAATGACCCCATATTCTATTTAGCTCAAAAACTCTTTAAATATTTGATCAATGACATTAATTGTTTGCACAAAAAATAGTAATATACTATCGATAATAATAATGGATATTGGGCGGATTTATTTTATTAATTTGATTTTAGAAAAAATATTTTTGCGGAATTGGTGAGGAGGGCTCAGAACTTAGTTAACACCCTAAGTATTATAAAAATTTACACGAAATAATAAATAATACATAAAAAATTTTTTATAAAAAAGATATTCTATATGAATCAAACCAAATCAACTTAACGAAATGACATGGCTTGTACTGGGATTCAAGCTTATTAAAAAAATGGAAAAAAAAATAAAATTTATCATGTTTAATAATTAATTAAAATTTACAATTAATTGTGAATTAAGAAAACAAATTAAAATTAATTTTTACAATCTTTCATTAAAAAATAAAAGCAAAATAAATCAAAAATAATTTTACAATAACGAAAAATTATTTTAAAATATTTTCTAATAAAATATAATTATTTATTATTCTCAGTTCTAATAAAATATGTGAATAAAACGAGTACGTTTTTTTATATTGATAAATTAAATTTATATTTTTTAACAATTAATACTAATTTAATTAAGAAATTTTTACTAAATTGAAAAATAAAGTTTTTATAAGTGATTTAATTGAAGCCTTGAGTATAGAGTTGAACTAGCGTGAAATAAAATGTGAAGAAAAATAGATTAGCATAATAAAAAAATAAAATATTAATAATAAAACAATGTTCAAAACGAAAAATCGAAGTTAATTCAGATGGTTATTTGAGTACCATTAAATAAAATATGCCTATTAAAAAATGAAAATTCAAAAATAAAATAACTAAAAGTTTATTTGCAGGTTTTACGTTTAATACCCGAATTTCACTAATTAATATCCGAATTTACCCGAATTTCACTATTCATTAGCTTGTTTCCTATTCAAATCAGCCATAAATATTTTTGAATAAAATTAATTAATTAATAATTCATTTTTATACTGAATTTATCAATAATTAATGAGATATCATCAATGAATATATCTATTAATAAAATTTTTTAACCTTTTTTCCTCCTTTTTACAGTTAAAATTTAATAATTCATCTATATTTTTATTAAACACAATTAAATAAAAGTTTTTTTTATAAAAATTTAACTATGAACTTCTTTCAAGAGGAATATGAATTTCTGATTTTAGTTTAAATGATAATCATATACAAATATATTTTGAACTTTTTATAATATAACGAATAAGCCAATGGAAAACCCTTATGATTATTAACTTAATTATTTTTTTCAAGTCAAAATCTAAAATTATAGATTAAATGCTTTGTTAAAGCGCATGCCAAAACACGAGTAGTTATTGAGCAACTCTTTGGCGTATGGAAAAATAATGTTGAGAAAACTAAAATTTTTCAATATTGTATAATTTTATGTTAGACATTTTTTGAATAGGAATGAAAAAAAATTAAATTAGCAAAAAACTTAAAGTATTAGTAAAAAACTTAAAAATTTATTTAAAAATTGAAGTTATCGAAAATATATTATATAATAATTGTTTGATTATTTTCTAAGTTAAAAAAATTACAATATTTGTTTATCATTTTATAAAAAAAATAAAATTTAAAACAGTAAAACCAGGTAGTATTATATTTATTTAAAATTTTAAATTAGATATTCAATTAGATAATGGCCAAATTAACTCATGCGAACAAAAAAACACTATTAAAATAATCATTGATTTTTAACTGAGGCAAAAAATTTCTTTTAATCCGCTAAGTTATTGTAATTATATAAATTTTAAAACAAAATTATATAAAATATGAAAAATCATAATTATTAGATGAGTAAAGTTTTCAACCAAAATCTTTTTGCTTAATTCAATTATCTTAAATTACTTTTCATAATTTTTAAAATTAATGAAATCACTATACTGAAAATATAAATGTGATCTTTTAAATTTAATAATATTTTATAAAAATTATTTTATTTAAATGGAATTCCTGGCAAATACTATGGATAAACGTAGAGTAAATTCAATTATTTAAAAAAATTTAAAATTGGAGGATAGATTAAAAATTATAAACATTTAAAGATTAAAATGATAAACAAAATTAATAACAAAATTAAAAGTCAGAATAAAAATGATAAACAAAATTTACTAAAAAAATTAAAATAATTTAAATTCATTTTTAATTGTAAATATCATCATTATGTGGTGGCCTGAGTGGATTTTAATTAAGGATTTTAACTGAATAGATTGGTTTTTAAATAGATTAATTAGATTAATTCTAAGTTTAATACATTTTTTAATTATATAACTCACTGAACTATTTGTTTATGATAAGTAAGAATAAAATATGTATAAATAGTTAATAGAAGAATTAACAATTAATCATTTCGAAAAAAATTATTTTTACTAAAAATGAATTAAAAAATTTAACACTTATTTTTATTAATATAAAATTAAACAGCATAAAAATATCAAAATTTTAATAGAACATTTAATAAGAATTCATGAAAAACACTTAGAAATAAGCAAAATCAAATGATAAATAATAATCGAATAAAAAACGAAGGAAGTAATCTTATTGATACAAAGTCGCGAAACCATGTCGCGACATTTATTCGTAATATGTTCTTCTTTAACTAATTTATTTATCAATAAATCTTATGATTTAGAACATGTTTATCAGAAAAATTAATTAGTTTTTTAAAATAATAATGAATATTACATCTATCATTCGTTAAAATATATTGATAAAATTCAATCGTAACATAAAATAAAGATTTGTAATATTATCAATCCAATTGACATAAATAAAGAAACATAATTTTGAATTAGATGGTATTTTTACTATTCGCTGGGCAATGAGTGAAATGGAATCCAATTAATAGCTTAATAAATGGTTAGATAAAAATTTTGAGGTAACCATATTCTCCAAAATGTTCAAATCAAAATAAATTAAAAATAATTAAATATATTTAAAGATGTTTTTGATCTAACTAGAAAAATTATTTATTGAAAAACATTGTAAATAATAATTTGTGATTACTACTGGTGATAACACAAAATGGAACGAATGTATCTCTCCCAACGAGGAAAACATTTGAAATTTTTATAAAAGATAAAATTATATTGATAGAAATTATATCAGTATAATCTTAAAATTTATTAAAATGAAAGAAAATATATTAAAAATAATAATAATTATATCATATATCTAACATCCATTTTAAAAAAGTGATATTAATTTAATTATTTATAAATTTAATAATAAAATAATATTATTTAATTTATTGTAATTAAAAAGTAAAAATAATGAAGCATTTAAATTAATGAACCAATAAAATAGCAGAAATACAATAGCAGGAAATAAAAATTATAAAATTGATTATTTGATATTATTATTTTTAAACAAAATTCGATTAAGAAATTAAAATAAAAATAAATAAAAAATATTAT
>LDKF01000058.1:106454-133098 GCA_001026735.1 Rotylenchulus reniformis | reverse complement strand
CATTTTTAAATTATTATTTCGTATTAAAGAAATTTTTTTATTAAATAGAATCGTAATTTTACTGAAATATTTATAAATATTTAGAAAAATATATAAAACTTTATCAGTTGTAAAATTTTAAACTTTATGGTTGCATAATTTTAGATATTTATTTAACAATAAGAAAATTAAGCATAATTTGATATTTTTTAAATTATATTTAAATATAAAATCTCCTCGTAAAAAAATTATTTAGAAAAAATTTTAAGCCAATCTGCATTTGAAATCTTGCAATTTAAATATTATATCTTAATAATTTATATTAATAATTTATATAAAAAATTTATATAAAAATATAAATACTAAAATTTAAATATTAATAAAATTCGATTGTTAGCTAAAATTATTTAGTATTCTTTTAATTTTCTTTGGCGCGGTGGCTGGGTAAAAGAATGGCTCCACAAGTGTGGTGGCGGTTTTGGAACATTACTCAGTTTTGCTGCTTCCTTAGGTAAAACGCTGGTTTCGCCGTTTAATAAAAATATATTTTTGTAGTTAAAATAACATCTCAAAAGTGATCGTTATAATCCATTTAAAATAGTTTTAAATGAGATTTTACAGGAAAGAGAGTAAGTCGTGGGCAAAAATTGATTAATAAAATTATTATTTTTTAAATATCATAGACTAAGAAGTTAAGTATGATGATATTCAAGTGATATTTTGGAAGAATTTTGATCTTTCTAAATTATTGAATAGGTTTTTTAAACAATATTAATAGGATTATTTTTGTTTTTAAACTTCTATAATAAAAAATATTTGATTAATTTCTTGTTTTATTTTATGTTTATTATATATTTTTATTTCTTCTTTAAATTATGCTATATATCAAAATATTTTTAAAATTATAAATTTTATTGATTTAATGAATTTAATAAATGGAGTTTCGATGCGTAATAAATGGATTGATATTAAATTATTTATAAACTACAATTTTCTGTTAAATTAATTTTATTATTTAAAACTAGACAAAAATAAATAATTTTTTCTTTAAATAACATTTTTATATTTTCATTTATATATTATTTTATCAATTTTAAAATGGTTTCGCACGCTAATTATTTACTTGTTCAAATTATTACTTGTTCTCTGATTAGCAAAGTTTTTATCAGTATGTCAAGGGCTTTTTAATACTATACTAATTTTTTCCAATTTCAAAAAATTTATAATTATTAATATTTTTCTTTTTGATAAGCCAATAAAAAAATTAAATCCAGAAAAATAATTGGGATGTGATTGTTATCAATCAAATTAGCTTTTTTATTATATTTAATTTACTTTTTTTTAGTAATTTTATAATTTATAGTTGGTTACAATTTAATATAATTGATGATTTTGTGCAATATATATCAATAATATTCCATTTTTAAGAGAAAATGTTTTTATTAATTTTATTTTATTTATTATGATATTTTTATTTATTGATCAATGCATTTTCTTTCTTTATAATATGCAATTTTTTAAATTTTTAGATAAGGTTTTGTTTCACAATTTTCTTTCTATTTTGTGCTTTTCTAATTTTTTGATGATTTTAAGAAATTATGTTATTTATTACTTCTACATCCAAATTTTCGGCATAATAAGTCATGATTTAATCCTCCGTGTTCTATTTTTGATTTTTTATTTCAAAGAAAATTACTATTAATGAATATTAATAATTATTTTATGCGAAACTTAATTCGAATAAAAACATTTGTTTCTTTTTTTAAACTGTTCAAGAACAACGAGGCCATTTCTTTTTGTTCTTATTTGCTTGTCGAAAATTGTTCTTTTTTAAGGTTAATATATAAATATTATTTACCAGAGAAACAAATTCGATTCAGTGAACTTCAAAACGTTAATTTAAAAAAATAGATTAAAAAATTCATTAAATTTTATTTTTTAATTATTGGATTAATTAAAATTTTTTATAATATATATTATATAAATAGTTTTTATAATATTATATATACACAAACAGAGCTATAATATAATTATTTATTTATAATTAATTTATGTTTTAAAGAAATAATATTAAATTATTTATTATTTATAATTAATTTATATTTTCGATCGACTATGGTTCGTTTAAGGGAGAGTGAATGTGGGACCGATATGCTGTTCGATGGAGCTGCAGATGCTTCAGTTGTGGGCTATTAGTTGAGAATTGAGTAAGCGAGGGAGGCAAGTTGACTACGTCCACAGAAGATTTGTCCATGGGAAATCTATCCATAGGGAAATTCATATTAGGTTTTTAATTAAGAAGGGAAAAGATTTTTGAGATGTTGGCCGGGTCGAAAGTGATATGGTCATTTGGGTCGTTTGTGATATGATCTTCTAGTAAAATACATTAAATATTAATAATAATTAAATATAATAAATTTTTTAATTTTTCTATTTTTTGACTGATACGGGAAAAGGTTAGTTGTTTTAATCAATTCCTCATTCGTTTTTATTCAAGCAATTTCATGTAATTAAAACTTTACTTGATATTTCTTTTTGGAGAATATTGATTGGAGAATTATGTTTTAAGAGAGCAATGTCATCAATTATTGGGTCAAACCTGAACATTTGAATTATATAAATTTGTTTTTTGATCTATTTGTGTAAAACTTTTTCAGTATTATAAATATTTTAAATTAATTAATTTTATAAAAATCTTGATATTTTTTAATATTTAGCGTCGCATTTATTATGATTAAAAAATTTATTTTACTCTTCATATTAAAAAAGCATGTGTAGATCCTAATAAATTTTAACTAGCGAATTGAATGTTGGTAACAAATATGTAAATAACTTCAGTTCCTTGTATCTTTGTGTTATTTATAATTTTTGAAAGAAAAAATCTGTTCCAGAATAAAATGTAATCTAAATATTGAAAACTTTATTGCACGTTAAATTCATCAGGGTTATATTATTAATTGATAAAATATATACTTATAAATTACGAAGAAATTAATTAGATTTAAAAAAGTTTCTAAAATTTATTATCTTCATAATTAAAAATTCAATTTGTATTTTTTCAAATCTGATCTGTTTTTTAAATTATTTTTCATTTCATCATAAACTGTATTATTATAATGTTTACGAATAAAAATAATTAAAACATTTTTCATAATTTTATTCCGTTATAACTTATAATTAATAAATATTTCATCATGATTTTTAATTTAACATTTTTTACAAAATTTTTTAATCAATTATAAAAATTTAATTAAATAATCAGTTTTAATCTAAATCTTCCGTTTTTAGTTCATTACTTTAATTAAATTTATTAATAAAAAAAATAAACATAAAGTTTTAATACATTTAATTAAAAACAAAATAAAGCACCAAATTTTATCGTTCTGGCACACACAGTAAACCTTAATTTCTGGCATGCCCCGCTTAACATCTGAACCCAAAACCTAGGTACACTTTTTTTATAGTTTAATGAATATTTATTTAACCAAAATATTTATATTATTTTTTAAGCATTCATAGATTAGAATATTATCAGAATTTTAAAGAAATTTTTATTATTATTTATTTTTATGAAATATTCGTAAGTAAAATTACCATATATTTTACAAATTTTATCGAAATTAATATTAACTTTATTATATATATTGTTTTATTAACTAAGTCTCATTAGTTATTATTTCCATCATAATGACTTTTTTTAATGATTATAATAAATTTTTATTAAATAATTTTTGTAAAATATTACATGAATAAAAATATAATTATTTCAAGATTTTTAAATATTTTTGATTGATCTGATTTCTATTATTAAATTTACGATTTTTAAGGTTGATTAAATGGTATTTTTAAATACTTTTTAATAATAGTTCATTTTTATTATCATTAGATATCTTATTAGGATGGTTTTTCTTTATTGTTGGTATTGTTGATTATATCTTATATTTTTATATCATAATGTTTTATATTTATATTGGCCATTGTTTGATAATTACATGTTTGACTTGTAATTACATATTTATTCAACAATTATTTTTAAAGGAATTATATATTATTTACATTCAAATTTTTTAAAGTTTTAATTTTAAACAATTTGAATAATTTATATTTGCAAGCATATTGAATTTTTAATGACGACTATTTTATTAAAACATATTATTTTTTTAATACTATCCATACTCATTGAATAATTGTGATTGAAATAATATATAGTAGGAAAGCATAACAAATTATACCTATATCTATATTAGTCTTGTCCGTTAAACATTAAATTATTTAAAAAAAATAAAATTTATTTTAAAATTTCTATTAGTTTACGAATGGATATAATTTATAGCATTTTTAGTTTGATATTTTGTAAATTATCACGATAATATTTCGGATTCAAATTTATTATTTACATTTAATCTAACTAAAGAAAAGAAATTATTAATTTATTCAGAATAAATCGTTTTTATTTATCTATAGATAATGCAAATCATTTTATTATTTAATTTAAAAAACTTTGGTTTTAGGTATAGATAAAAAGGTATGAATATTTAATAGCCATTTTAATAAAATTATGGGTAAGTTCACCATAAATTATATGTTATATCTCTCCATATTATATTAACTTTTCATTCTCTCGATGAATCCTTATTTTCCATGTATCAATTTTTCAAAATATGTTTTTATTATTTATTTTACCAAATTTGGGTCATTATCAGACGTGATACCTGTTATTCTGATGGAGAAAGTCAATTTCTATCAATGTCATCGATATTAATTTATTCCTCGAAAGGTCGATGCGAGAAGGTGATGATTCTGTAGGGGCCACATATTGAGAAAGATTTTTGTCAGTTATAAGATATTTTCTAATTTCTAATATAAATTTTAAATAAATAAATCGTAATATATTTATCACATTTTTTTATTGATGAATTTAAAATTATAATTTTTATAAATTACGCTTTTTATGAATGTTTATTATTTTTAAATATTTACGGTCCCTGTTGTATTTTTATTATTATTTTTTGTGTTGCTTAAATAATGAAATATTACTAATGATTTTCTATCTATGCATAGCATTTATGTAATTATATAAGCTCATACAACATTGAAATTAAACTATATATCCACGAATTTTAATATAATTAATAGTTATTAATAATAATCTTAATTAATTTATTGCTTTTAATAAAGGAAAGCTTGGATTTTTTGTATAATTAATTAGAGTTTTAAAATGATAATAATCATCTTTAACTTATATTGGTATTAAGAGGAATTATTTTATTTCATTTATAATTAAATTTTTAACCGTAATAATGTATCTCTTTCCTGAATTTTTACCTTTTATTAATATTGTACTTTAGTTTTTTGAACAATATATGGATTCTTCCCATATAAATTAATTTATTTTATTATATTTTTTTACCTTTTATATATTTAGACTTGAAATTTTTTAATTTTTTATAAGTATTTATTATATAAAACACATAAAATTCAAATTTTTATCTAAATAAAGCAGAGCACCCCATATGTATTCTATATAAGCAAATAGTGTTGCCTAATGCGTGACCTTTTACTCCGCATGCAGAGCAAGTTGGTTTTAAATAATTTTGCAAAATTGCATAATTCATTATCTCGAGAAATAGGATAAAATGGTTTCCTATTATTCTTTGCGTTATTTGAAATAATTATTGTTTAATTAATAATAAAATTTTATTTTTGAATTTATATTTATTTTAAAGCTGATTTATTCGCAGTCAATATAATCTTATGAAAAATAAATATTAATTTATTTTTAATTTTATTGATAAGTTGATAACTTTTAACATATCTAGCTTTAGCATAAAAATGAAAAAAATTTCTAAACTTTTTGTTTTTTAATTTTATTTTTTATTTAAGTTTTCAATACTATCCAATTCAAAACTGAGTGATAAATCACAAACAATATGTTCTGAATTAATTATTATTTAAAAAAATTTTTAGCAAATGTTACCCTCTAGATATTACCTTCAAAAGAATTAACTTATTATTTTTAGATTTTTATGTTGCGATTTAGATGAAACAATTTTGACATATTAGAAGAAATATGTAACGTTTTTTAATATTGTGCCATTTTCAACAATATATTTATATTTTACTATTAATATATATAATAATTTTAGCTATTATTTTTTTCTATTTTAAAATATATGCAGATATTTTTAAACAACTTTGAATTTTTATCTTTTCATTGGAACATATTTTAATATGTCTTTTTTACACGAAAGGATCGTAATCCCAAATAATAAATCTAAATGGAATATTTTATTAAAATGTATAACCAATTTTACCTCCTTATATTTTTGGGTTTTCAATATTTAATTAAATTCTGAGAATTATCGATTTTCGTTTGATTTGGTTAAAGATTCAATGTGGATCATTGTCTCATTCACGATCTAAAAATATAATAAGAGCTTATTTAATAATATTTATCTTTTATTTAATTTTTATTTATATTATGTAATTAAATTAAAGATATAATAATCCTAATTCATTTCAATATATCATGCTTTCTTCTTTAAATTTTATTTATTTTGTTGATATTTTATTTATTTTTCAAATGTAATTTACGATTATTTGTTGCCTTAATTTTTTTAGAAATATATTTAGCGAGCATAACTCAATTTAAACAAATAAAGCAAAATTTTATCTATAACATTTATTAATAATTATCTTTTATTTTTAATTGATAAGATGATTTTTTAAATTTGATTTTTATTAATTCATAATAACCAAGCTAAATACCTTTTTAATATTTTTTTTCTTAACATCTTCATTAATAAGAAAAATATTTTTACTAGCAAAAAACAAAATTAAATTATTAGGAAATAAATAGTTTGAAGATTAAAATTATTATTTTTTTCTAAAAACAGCCATGTTTCTCATAGATATCCTTCATAACCTATCCAAACATCTTATCGATATTTGTTTTTTTTAATAAAAAAATTTATTTAATGCTTGATTATTTTTTATTAAGATGAATACAATGATAAATTATACACTTTACGATATAAATAATTTCTGATTGCAATTTTGACGGTTCATTACAATTCACTACTATACGTTCAAGTATTTTTTACAAATCCGAGGAAATTTTTAAATTTAATAACCAAGCTTTATTTTGGTGATTATAATTTAAACATTTTTTAGAATCATAAATTAATTTATTTATAATTCATAAATTTACAAAGGGTACAAAAAAAATAGTAAATCTTTTACTAATATTTAAAAAAATCATGTACTACTTTTAAAAAGTTTATTCATTCATTAAATATTTATAGAACCAATTTTTAGAAAAAAACTAACAGTTTTTCGGGTATGTTTTTTTTATAAATTTAGTAAAGCACACTTTTTTGCGTGGTAGAAAATTAAAAAATTACAGCATTCTTTATAAAGATTTTTTAATGTGAAAAGAATTTTTTAATCTATCAATAATTTTGATCAAAAAATTACTATATTTTATTTTATTAAAAAATTAATATATTCGAAAAAATTCTACATATTAAACGTTTTTAAATTATTTCATAATAATATTATTTTATTCGGGGAGTTTGGTAATTTTTGATTCACGAAAAATTATTTTTATATTAGGTATTTTATTATAATTATAAATAATTTTATTTTTAATATAACTAATAAATAAGTGATTTTATAATTTTATTAAATATGATAGATAATAAATATGATATATTTATTATTTTAGGAATTTGACTTTTTAATTTATTTACAAAGAGTTAATGTAAAGATTATTGAAAAATTTTATATTATTTTAATTTATCGTATCAAAGTAATTTTATCAAAATTAATTATGTTAATAATAATTTAATCAAAAAATTATTAATGTAAAAATCATTTGTATATTGTTAGGGTCATTCATGATTTTTAAATTTTTATAATGAATTGTTCTTCTAACTACTGTACTATTTTCATTTAGTGTGCATTTTATTTTATTTTTTTAATTTGTAGTTAATATTCAATCATATAATTGTTTTTTATTTATTACTTTAAAATGTAACATCTTCATGTTAAAAACTCAGAACCAATAATTAGAAAATAAAATAATACATTAATATTTTTGTTTATAAACGCTTTTTTACATCTAATTTAATAATTTGATATATTTTAGAAAGAGTTAATTATGAAGCCATTAATTCAATTAAGTGATTTTAATTTATTTTTTAATTATGTTCCATTGACCGAATTTAATTTTTTATAATTTGCAACAAATGAATTTAATGTGTTTATTAAAAACAAATTTTGGCATTCTAATGAAAATATTTTTGATGCGCAGAAATAAATGATGATGAAAAATGGAATGAATCGATGGTGGGAAGGGGAGAATGTAATGACGAATATATTTGCTGGATCGATGAAAAAGAATTTAGAGAAAAGATGGAGAGAAAAGATATTGGTAGATGGAATGGTGTATGTATTACTAAATTACAATGATAGAGATGAGAGCCCAATTGGGCGCTATGAAATTTTATTTATTTTAGTTGCCTCATATCTCATCGGACCATGTATTCTGTGGTTGTACTGGTTTTCTCAATAATTAGAAAAATAAAAGATCAGGATTAAAATCACAACCAATAAAAAATAATATTTGAATTTTTAGCTTAATAAATACTGATTTTTAACTTTTTTTTTGTAATGAAGCATATTGCTAATCAACAGCCAACGTTGAGCTATGTGTATACCTGATGGGTTAAAAAGACCAAATTTTTTTTGTTATATATAATTTTTGAGAGCGTACCAATAGTTTTGCAGAACCCAATCATCATCGCTAAAATTTTTATTTGATAATAAAAATTTGTCTTTAAAATAAAATTAAAAATTATTTATAAAAAATTATATAGTTGATAAAGTATTCTTGTTACCTAAAACTACTAAAGGTAGTGAGTTAAAATTCACCGACAAGATCAGAGCAAAGCTTCAAAGACTACGGCTCTCTTAATTTATATAAATGACCTGATAATTGCTCTGCAATTGCACACGCACTTTTTCGAAAATCGAAGGAACAGGTCATCAAAAATGGTAAAAATATTTAAAAAAATTTGAATAAAATTTTATGAAAATATGGACTTATAAAAATAAAAATTCATAAAAAATTCATACTAATTAAATATGAAAATATAAATTAAATTTATTAATAAAAGAAATTAGGAAATCATAATTTAATTACCTTTTATATTAAATTCAAATTATCTAGAATATTTAAATTATCTAGCATATTTAATAATATTGGACTAATTCATCGATTCCTTACTTAATCAATTTGTCCCATCGTTTCACGGTTTAATTACCCAAGAATATTTATATTATAATAGAGAAAATTTATAAATAATTTATTTTTAAAATTGCGATCTTAAGTAATAGATTAATTTTTCTAATATTATTAAATGAAAGTTTAAATAAGAAAAAATGATAATTTTAAATATGTAAAAAATAATTAAAAAAGTCATCATTGAACATAATCGAAGGGAAATATCAACGATAAGTAGACAGATTAAAATTAAAAAATTTTAATACCATTGTAACAAATAAAAAATATATTGATTTAAGTTGAGAACTATTAAATTAATAAATAAAATAATACAATATAAAAAATTGAAAATATATCTATCTAGTAATCACTTTTCCTAAACCAATAACTTTTTTAAAAAATGCTAATTTTTGCTAAGATTAATAATAATAAAAATAAATAAATCTTTTTATTTAATCGGAAAATATGATATGTATTTACAATTATTAATAATATTTAATAATTTTAATTAAAGATTATTATTTAAATATATTATAAAAATATTATATAATTTCAAAAAGTTAACAAAAAATTTAAAACAGTTTAAAAGTTTTTAGCAAAAATTTGACTAATAATATTGTAAATAAATTATTTAAAAATAATTATATTTGCTAATATTTATATCTTCTTATCTTAATCGCTACCGTTTATGATTTTTTAATTTGTGTATGTACGAGTAAAAATCATTATAAAATAATTTTTATAGAATAATAGATTATATTCAAATATATATAATTTATAATTAATAAATTCTTTAGTAATTTATGGCCATATAATACATAAAATTAATATTTTGAAAAAATTAGTCATATTAAAGGAAATTTAATTAATAAGCCAAATTTTTCTTAATTGATTTTAAGTTTAAAACTCTATAAAAATAGATTTGTGTATATATAATATAATTGAAAGAAAACTTCATAATTATTCGCGGAATTTGGATAATTTAAAAAAAAAGTTTAATTTTATTATTAAGATGAAAGGATAGAAAATATTTATGTCTCGAGTACGTAAAAATAATAAAATACGTTAAAAAATACGTAAAAATATGTGAAGTAAAGAAAACTGTAAAAAAAAATTAGGTTAACTTTTTTCAGAGTCAAAATTTATTAATTTTAGGTATCAAAGTACGCCTCAAATTTGCAAAATTGATTAAAATTTGACACAATAGAAGTATCAAAACGGGAACAATAGAAATATGGGCAAGAAGTGTCTTGCTCGAAAATTTATTAATTGTTCAACGGAAAAGTGGGATTTCAGTGCATCTTAGAGGTCGAACAATAGGCTGCAAAATGAAAGTTGCGGCCTGGCCAGACTGGAGGGGGGGGGGGAAAGGTAGCAAGTACAGCAGCTATCAGTTCAAAGTTTCTGCATTTCACACCAACATAGTTTTATCCGTGGTACGACTTTTGCAGACCCGACATTTGCAGATCACATTATAACTCGCAGTTAAAACGAAACCTACAGAAAAGATTTAGATATTAAAAAATAGGGCAAACAATTAGCTACAAAATGAGCCCAAATTAGATCGAAATGGACTTCTGTGAAAAAAATTATTAACAAAATATTAATTTTGGCCAAATTCACAGTATTTTGGCCATAACTTTTTTTTGCAGTGGGCCAATTCGAATGGGCATAGACTCATTTTCTAGCCAATTGTTTGCTCTATTTTTTGAACCAAATTTATTTCTATAGGTTTCGTTTGAACAAAGTTATGATCCGAAAATGACGAATTATCTGCAAAAGTCGGTACGCCGTTGTATCGCCCTTCCGTCTTCAATCGTGCCCTCTTTTTTTCTCCGGCTTTCGTGTATTCAACGCTTGGCCCAGTCGATCATTATTTCTTGTTCGCGTTATTTCTTGTTGGATAAAATTTTGTGCTCACTACCGGCACAATTTAAAAATTATTTAGAAATGAATTTTTTATTTGGTAAAATTGCTCACATTAAATATTAAAAAGGATTATATAAGGTTTTTCATTATTTTAATAAAATGAAAAATAAAGTTTATTATAAAATGTAAAATATGAAAAAATGTTAAAGTAAAAAATTTTTCTAATAAAATGTTGCATAAAACTCAATTATAAAAAAGTAATTTATCAAAAAGTATTATTTTTTTAATTGAAAATTAAATAATTAAATTACACTATTATGAAATAACAGATAACAGAATATATAAATTCAACATAATTTAAAATTAAAAAGTGTTAATTTTCATTTTAGAATAAATTTAATTATCTTTTATAGGTATGCTATTGCACTCCAATTGATTTGAATTCAATGGATCAGAAAATAATTAATACTTTAATAATGATTAATAGAAACAAGAAAGATAAATTCATTTTGGAACATTATGAATGCCAAAAATTTTAATAAATTAAAAAATTTAGAAAAATATTTACAACTTAATCAACAATATAAAAATAATTCTTTTTAAAAATTATAAAAAGTTGAAAAATTAAATAAACATCTACAAATATACTTATATAATTTTAAATCATAAAAAATCATAAAAAGATTTAAAATTTTTCACATGAGATGAAGACGAATGAGAATTTTTTTAAATTTTCACTAAATTATTATTTAATATTCCTAAAATTATTTAATAAATATATTAATTTTAACTTCATATATTCATTTTTTAAATTAATATTAATTAATTATTACCTAAAGAATGTAATGAAAATTTCTTAGCTATTTAAAAAAAAGGAAAAATCAAATTTAAAATTATGAAAAGTTTAAAAAAGTAATAAATTTTAAAACCCCTTATTTTATGTAATTTAATATAAAAAAAAGTAATTTTCGAAATAATAAAAAAATTTAAAAAATTATCAAAAAATCATAGTCATTGTGATATAAAAGAGATTGATTAAAAGAGACTTGGATTAAATTCAAATAATTATTTAAATACATTTATAAAAATAGTTTTGAACTTTTATTTATATGTTGAAAAGGTTATCGATAATAATAAAACATGATTTCAAATGGATATCATGTCCCACATAAAAGAAAGAGCTAAAATCAGTTTATTCGTTGGATCGAATACAGGAAATCATTGATATTTAAAATATACAAAAGATAAAATAAAAAGATTTTTTAAAATTAAAATTATTTATTAAATGATAGAATGATTATGAATATCTATTTAAATATTTCTAATTTACAAGGCGAAATTAATTAAAAAAATAACAAAGATAAAGAAAGAAATTCATTGATGTTCTTATTTTTGAACTTATTTATGTAATTTGTTCAATTTTATATAAATTTATTATAAAATTTCAATTAGTTAGAGAAATAAAATCAACAATTAAATTTAAAAAATAAAATATAAAAATTGTTAAATTTAAAATGCTCCTTAATTAAATCCAATAATGTAAAAATAATTAAATATAAAACAATTATTAAATAAGGTATAAACTTATGGTGTTGGAGTAACAGTGCCATAAGTTTTAATAAGAAAATAATTTTTTAGCAAAATTAGCAATTAATAAATGAATGGATTAATGGTAAATTTAATTATTGATTTATGAATTCTATTAATTATATATTAAATATTATAATAATTTAATTTTAATAAAATAAATTTTTATTATCCCTTCATATATATTTCATTATAGGAAAATGCAAAATCCGTGGAATCTTTATTAATTATCGTGTTGACATTGATGATTGCCACCAATTTTTTATAACTACATTAAAAATCTTTTATAAAAAATTATTCTATCGATTAATTATTATTTATTAGATCAAAATAGCATAATTATACTGCAATAATACCATTATTAAATAATAAAAAAATATAAAATTTTTATTCATTGTATTAATAATTTATCTTGAAAAATAAAATTAGATTTCAATAATTTATTTTATTCCTTTTTATCGAAACAATAAAAACAATATTTAATATTTAATCAAGTGAAAATATAACTTACAAAAAAATAAAATCCTTCATAAGAAAATTTCTTTTTTCTGATATATAACTGTAGGAAAATCTCAAATTTTTTTAAAATAAATTATAAAAATATTATTAAAATATTTAATAAAAACATTGACACCATACATATGTAATGTTCATTGTGTTCTAAAATGCAATTTTTAATATTCCATTCAGAAATTCTTTTTCCATAAGGAATATTATAATAATTTTTATAATCTTATTATAACAATTAAATTCAATATTATAAATTGGAATTTTTTTTTAAAAATTATGGAATTTATAAAACAAATGTAATTTAATATAAAATAAATTTGGAATTTATTGTAAAATTAAAAAATTATAACAAGTGGAGAAAATAAATATATAATTAAATAATTTTTAAAATAAAAATTATAGTTGTATAAATTTATATAGATATAAAAAGAAGACGAAAAATAAGAAAAATTATTAATGCAGTATAAATAAAATATTTTTTTTATATTTTAATTATTTAAAAATATTGTTAATTTACAGGTTAACGATCTTTATCTAAATGAAAAAATCAAATTAAATTATAAAAATAATATTATTTAAGTTTAAATAGCTATAAAGTATACGACTAAATTTAAAAATAATATGAAATAAATTATAATATAGATGTTATATTAGATTTGGAAGAAATCTTTTTTCATCATTCAATATAAAAACTTCAAATTAAGAAAATTTTAATTTATCAAAAATAAATTATAAAAATATAAAAAAAGGTTTCTGAATCTAAAATAATTAAGTAATTAAAATTAAATAAATTAATTTATCCCTAATAAATTTTTTAAAGTATCCACCAGATTTATCATTTATCTACAAAGTCGGTGCTTTTTTTCAAAAAATAAACTTTTTAATATTTTTATGTAATTTCAAAATATCAGGAAATTTAATTTAAAAAAATAAAATCAAAATTAAAACAAAAAGAGTTATTTGGTAAAATAACTTATCGAATAAAATTAAAAATATTAGCAAAACTCATTTTATTCATACAAAGGATGCCATAAAAGAAAGACTTGGTAGTTAACACTTTGAGAACCAACTATCTCAATTTTCATTTTCATATCATTAATAAACTTATACCAAAAAAATTATGAAATGAAAAAGAATTCAATATTAATTGAAAAATCGACCTATTTCACTATTTTCAAGTAATTTTAAAAAATATATAAAAAAATAATCTTTATTTAAAAACATTTTTTTAAAAAAATAATTAGAAATTTTATTTATTTTTTACACATATAAAGATGAAAACTAAGGCAATAATTATATGGTCGTAAAAGTTTATCAAAAATAATAAAATATGATTTTTTGTGCCCTGCTGACTCACATATTCAACTGGCGTTGGAGTCTTCCTCTTTGTGAATTATTTCAATAATTAATAATATTAAAATATAAAATATTTTATATCTTTTTGCTCAATATTTTAATAACATGTTTTATTCTAAATATAAAATAACAATGATAGAAATTTATAAATAAACTTTCAATAACATATAAAAAATTAAATTTTGAAAATTAGAAAAGTTAAAAAAATTTTAAATAAAAGAATATTTGTTGTATGGATAAGACTATTGAAATAAATTAAAATATTGACATTAAATAATGAAAAGGTTAATGCAATTAGAATCAGCTAAAATACTCAATTAAAAACCCAGAAATAATTAAAAGTTTACATTAAAAAATAAAAATAATATAATGGAGAATTTGTTTTAGATGCAATATATAATTACTCTTATATTCGATCCACCTTATTCAATATTCTGCGAATTAGAAATTACAGACTTTTCAAAAAAATGTGGAAAATTTTCCGAAAAATTGAAGATTGAATTTGACATAGCATAAAATTCATTTAAAAATTCAAAGTATGGGGCATCAAATGGCAAGTCCCATTTTCAAGTGCTTAAATTTTCTTATTTTTTCATTTTTATTAATTCAAAAACTCAGAATATTTAAAAAAATATTTTTTATCGTTTAATGCGTAAAATATTTTTCATGGTTATATTTTATTCATTTTGAACACTCCATATTTTTGTCCATATTTTGCCTTTTTGTAAAAATGCTTAAACAAAAATATATAAAATCTAGTAAAATTTTATACATTTTCAAAAAAAAATTTCGGTGTCTTTTTTAAAATTATTTTTTAGTAAAAGAAAATGAATTTTATTTAAATTCTAATCAAGTATTCTCCATAAAATCATTTCAAAATATTAAAAATGAAATTATCCCAATATTATGAAATTATTCCAAAATGATTTATCCCAATATTTTGCCAGTTTTTTATCCATATTTTCTTTATTGGTGAAAATTTCCATTTTTCCAAGCTCTAAGAACATTGCAGTTGAATACAAAAAACAAATTTTTTTCTGCAACGAATTCCCTTTCATCGATTACTGGGATGATGTCCTCCATTCTCATAAATAAGAAGATTTGTCATCATTTTGCTCAACATTCCTGCCATTTCGTAAGAAAAATGGTCCGTAATTTTCTCTACAAATATTTAAAAAGGCATAATAAATTCTATACTAATAAATGTTTGGTGAAAATTCTTAATTCTTATTTTTTTAAATCAAGAAAAAGGCATAAATATTATAAAAAATTTATATATAAAAATATTCAAAATATAATAAATATTCAAAATTTAATAAAAATAGACTGAACAATGTGAAAAAAATTAAGTGAAATTATTTTATAATTTTTTAAATAAAATCATATAGATAAAATTATCATTCTAAAAGATTCATATAACTAAAATAAATAACATAGATTAACAAAGAATACGATAACAAATGATTTTTTTTATAAATTAACTGAAAGGTTATTTTTTGAATATTTAAATAAAGTTTTAATAAAGGCCGATTTACTAGGAAATAAAACAATAAGTAATAAAAATTCAGTTTTTTTTAAAAAAGTATTTTTTTAATAAAAATATTTATAAATTTTTATATTATTTTTAGTTATATTAAATTATATCATATTTAATCAAAAATGAAAATAATTCCAAATTAACAACATTCCGAAAAAGGATAAATAATAATCATTTTTTTTCTCATGTGCTTTAGCTATTCTAATACTAAAATTTATTAAAAATAAGTAAAATAAATTTAAAACGGTGAGAAAAAAGATATAATTATTTATTTATAAATTAAAAATTTGTTCCATGTTTTTATAACCGAATATAACTATCAAAAAAATATTTCTTGTTTAAATAAAAATGGACTAAAAATAATGATAGATTTTAAAATTTTTTCGTAATTAAATTTTGATATACCAATTTTAATAAGAAACATTTTAATGAAATCCAAAATAAAAAGATTTTACATTGAACTCATTGGTCATATATTCATCAATAAAGACCTCATTTTCTCAAAATAAAAAATAGGTACTTACTTATTCAATCAATAAAAAATAAGAATGTTTCCAATTTACAAAGAATAAATTAATTAAAATTTAATATTAGTGTACTAAATGCAAAACCAAAATATCAATATTTAAAACATAAAAATTTAAGTTATTCATAAAAATAAATGAATCCAATCTAATGAAATTTAAAAATATCTAAAATATTCAACAAACAAAAGTTAGCTAGTTAAATTAACATGGATCTCAATCTAAAGTCTGAATCAAGGCTGTCTAATTTAAAATACAAATAGATCATTTTTATGAATTATATATAAAAATTTTCCATAATAAATAATGAATTTATAAAAAAATTGGAATGTATAATGCTAAAACTTATTGAAAAATAAAACATCGAAAAAAAGAAAAATACTAAGAAATTATTAGCTCATTTATCTAAATTCTTCATTTTTATATAAATTTATTTTAAAAACTGAACCATTAAAATTATAATTACGCAATAAACATAATTTTTAGTTTCGAAACGTTAATAATTATAACTATAATAAAAATAATGATTAAACTTTAGTAATTATTATAAATAAAGTATCAAGACGACATATAGCCTGGACGCGAGAAAAAATTATAAAATAACAGCGATGAGTAATGAATAATGTCAAGCAATTTTTTAAAAGAAAATAATCAAATTTTAATAATTTTTATAAATAAAATAAAATATAAATAAAAGGGCAAGATAGAAATATAGAATAACATCGTGGGCAGAAGAGTTTTTAATAATTAAATAATTTATTATAATTTATCACCAAAGAAAAACAGGCGGTTAATAAATGAATTAAACATGATGGCAAGCACTAATTTAATCTCCATGACGTATCTTTGGAACAGGTCTACGAAAATTAATTTTATTAAAATGAATGACCAAAAATTGAATGAACTAGTTTAATGTATTAAAATAAATATTTATAATTATAAATGAAAGTTAATATAAAAATAAAATGATAACCAATATTATTGAAAAAAACTTTTCAATATTTATCAAATGGACAAGTTTTAAAATTTTTCTTTATTCAATATTTAGGAAAACTTCTTGTGATAAATTCTTGAATTATATTTTTAAGGAAATTTTTTAAGTAATTAAAATTAAATTTATTTATAAAATTAAAGGAATGAATTGTTTTATCTGTTTTATTTAAAATTTTTAAATAATTTACCTGAACCAAACAAATAGATTAAAATCAGAAAATTAATTTAATATATGAATAAAATAAATGTCAAAATAATAATAAATATGTAAATCCTTAATTAATAATAATTAATAAATAATAAAAAATTACATAATATAGGTACTTATATTTTAAAAAAATAATTTTTTAAGGGCGATCAATTCTTTAGCATCGTTATTAAAAATATAAATCTTTGATATCGTAATAAATTTAGAAAGTAAAATTGCTTCAAAAAATATAAAATATTGAAAAATATTAACATAATTGTAAAATCAAATGCTATAAAGTGTTTTGAGGTTTGAATAAAATATATTTAAAATCGCATACACCTTGAAATTAACATCTTAAATTATGAAAAATTTTAATTTCATTTCATTAACTTACAATTTAACTATAATTATATAAAATAATTTTTAAAAAATATAAAAGGTCTAGAAATATATTCAATATTTTAAATACATATAATATTCTCGTGAAATAAATACCAAAATGTTTAATTTTATTAACATTCTTTAAAGCTTTTTAAAAAACAAACAGAGCTCTTAACTGAATTAAAATAAAATGTATAAAAATAATTTTTATTTATAATTCATTTATTTATTATATATTTTAAATAGTGAAAAAATTTTTAAATTGAAAATAATAATATTTATTATGTTTAAGAAACCAATTATACATATTGACCACCGTTCAACTTGTTAAAATAACATATTTCAGTTTATCCAATATTTGTTAGAATTAAGAATAAGAAAATTAGAATTAAGAAGTAATAAAGTTAATTCATTTGAATTTCACTAATTAAATTATTTATTTAAAATCACATCTTTAGATCATAATTAATTTATGGAATATAAATAAAAGATATTGTAGAATTATACAACTTATACAAATCATTATTCATTTAAATAAAAATTCCTTATTTAATCAATATATTTATTTCAATTAACTTAACCTTATACATTTACTCAGCGGAATTCAATTTTCAGCATCCATACAATTTCAAGTTTTCAATTTTTTAAAATCTACTTTTTTTTAATATTTAAACTTTATTTCACTTCCTTTTCGCACACCTGTTAAAAGGACCCACTACAGAATTTTTGTTCGAAGCGGACGACTTCATTAATTAATGATTAAATATAATTATATTAATATATATATTTTTTAAAAAGTTTAATAATCTCTCTCAATATTTTCTTGTATACTTTTTTAATGCAATTCTTCATTTAAAAATATATGAAATAAATATATATATACAACAATAAATATATTGATTTTTTATAGATCTATTTATCAATCCGAAAAATTCATTGGAATTGTAAAATGATGTATGAGTATACTAAACAAATTTTATCAAAACCTTTTTTAATATAAAATATTATTTTATTTAAATAGCTATTTAAAAAGTAAACATTATTTTTAAAAAATAATAAAATAATTCAAAATAATTCATCTTCAAATAAAAATTATTATTTTTAATTCAAGAAGTGACAATTCCAAAAAATAAAAAATTTATAAAAAATAGAGAAACAATAGTTTTTAGGTGGGGTAGAACGTGAAACGAGGAGTAAATTTATATTTGAATTTTTAATATTAAAAATATTTATAAAATAAAAATTTATTATCAAAAAATGGGATTTTTTATATCCAATTCTTAAAATTAAACCTTTTTAAAAAGTAAAAATTAATACAACATGTTTCGATAATTTATTGTATTTTTGAAAAATTTTGCATAAAAATCCAATATTCATTGTTCGTTGATATATTAAAAAATATAAATAACAAAAAACATTTGGACGCAAATACAGAATAATGATAATCGTTAAATAAAATCAAATGCCAATGTAAAAATAATATTGCTCTTTTAAGTTTTTTCAAAAATGGATTCAGTCCTTTTAAATTTAGATTTCAAGTTGAATTGGAACACTTCTTTAATAAAACGATTTACAAATATGTAAATATATAAAAATTTATTTTTAATAAATTGCAATAATTATAACTTATAAGAATCAAAAAGAAAATTTAACTAAAAAACAAATTTAATTATTTTATAAAGGCTAGAAAACATAAATTTTTTCATCTTAAAATTAAAAAATTGGAATATTATGAATTCTATCATAATTTTCTATGTAGTTTTATTAAGAGAAAATTATAAATTAATGAAAATAATAAATTGCTGTAATGCTAGGAAGAGTTTAAATCAGATATTATGAATTCTATCATAATTTTCTATGTAGTTTTATTAAGAGAAAATTATAAATTAATGAAAATAATAAATTGCTGTAATGCTAGGAAGAGTTTAAATCAGATTTTTTTTGTATTTTATAGAAATATATTAAAAAATGCACCAAATAAAATTTTTGCCTGGACAATCCATCGGGATACGCAAAGAGGTTTATAAATAAAATTTTTGTTTAAAAAATACCTAAAAATTAATATTTAAGTTAAAATTGTTTATTTTATAATGAAAACTAGTCGCAACGCAGGGGAAACCGCGCGGGTAACATTATTCTATATAGATAAGCGTCAAAAATAGATAATTAGGCGTCGGTTTGGTTAGCTTTGCATCTGAATGGTTCTTATGAGAAGCATCGCCATCGTTGGAAAAGCGCTTCGCGCTTAAAGACCTTCGGTTGCTAGGGCCGCCCACTCCATCAAGTTCAAGCAGTTCAGCTGCAGCATCATGCCGAAACAACATCACCATCGTATTCAGCACCTTCGATAACCCCCATGGGCCAAATTTTAGCCCAATCGGTGCAACATGACCAACCCGTCGATGACCCATCAAGTTCGAGCAGTTCAGCCGCAACATCAAGTCGAAACAACGTTACCATCGTGTTCAGCACCCTCGAAAACCCCTGAGTACCAAAAATCAGCCCAAAATCCCATCAAATTGCACAAAATGCTTTAGGCCCCCTTAGAGTCCCGGAAATTTTTGAAAATTTCTCAAAAATTTTCTTAGGTCAAATCTAAGCCGAAAATTTTTTGTTACCACACCATGTTTTTCCATACGCTCTACAATTTTGTCACATGAATCTAAACTCAAAACCCACAAAAATCGTGAGTTTTCAACTTGGGACTCTAAGGTCGGTACTCTAACTGGAAAATTTCGGGTTTTCGAGGCCATAACTTTTTTTAGGCCTGGCGAAATTTTTTTAATTTTTTTTTGTTTTCTTACTCTCGTTAAGATGCATCTTTTTGTCAGTATGGCCCAAATTTTTTATCAACATAAACCTGAGTTTTTTCAGTTGTAATGTTGAGTGCGGGAAAATTTTTTCAGTGTATGAATTTTTCAGAAAAATCTAACCTTATGACCTAAGAATTTTTTTCGACCAAAAGTTAGCGCAATAATGGGTCAATCGCTAGCGGGGCGGATTTTCGATTTTTTTGATCAAAAACCTACCGTAACCCTCGAAAAATACAGTACCCTCGAAAAATCTATATTTTTCCCAGATGCGCGACAAAAAGTTAGGGGGGCCTCTAATTGAACACTTGCCCTGTTGTCGGCCAAGAAAAAGCCTTAATTTTTTTAACGAAAGACAATTTTACTTTATATAGTAGAGAAACAATTGAAAGAAATGATTAAAAAATAAAAGGATTTAGATTTTTGAGAATAAATTTAAATAAAGTTATAGAAGTTAGAAAAATAATTTTTATTTTTACATCATTAAATATTTGGAATATTATAACCAAAATCAATCAATAATATTTTAAAATATTATTATTATTTTCAATCGACATGAATATTTAAAAATATTTGAAATGCTTTAATTTGGTGTAAAATGGTTGATTTGATTATTGAAAAATTATAAATTTAATTGAATGTAAATAATCTAATAAAATAATGAAATATAAAAAAATAAATTAAATAAAGTGTGATAATATCAATATATAAAATATCTACCGGAATGGAGAATTTGGAAAAACAATGATGCAGATATTTAATTCATTTAAACTATTTGTTAATGGTCCAATTTATTTAGTAAATAAATTTTTTAAAAATGATTATAATTAAAAATTTTATGTAATTTTAATGCATTGAAAAAATTTAGCAAATTTTTCTAAAATCTAAAATTAAGAAGGTTTAAAGATATAATGAAATTTAACGAAATAAATTTTGTAAAATAATATTACATATTCAATAAATTTATAAAGCATAAGCATTATTTTTTTATATAATTTTTTAAACATATTTAGAAAAATTAGTATTTAAAATAATAAATGATTATAATTATGATTATATTTCTAATAACAAAAAGGGGCCGTTTAGAGAAGCCAAACAAAGGGAGATGATTTCAAGAAAAAAATTATTTCATATTTTAACACCATAAAATTATTAATTTCAATTAATTATACGTTTAAAATTTAACAAAAAATTATATCAATTGAGCTCTTAAAGAATATGGTAAAAAATAAAAAATAAGTTTAATTAAACTAAATAAAGTCTAATTTCAATGCTGATTATGATTTTAATGGTTTTCAAATATCCATAAAAGTAAAGATTTATTTTATTAGCACAATTTAAAAATAAAATTAAATAATTATCCTTATTAAAGATTTATTATATTAGCACAATTTAAAAATAAAATTAAATAATTATCCTTACAGAAACATCGTCAACTAATTGTATTTGTTCCGGTATCCAATTACTTTAAATTAAAAAATGGTTGGGTATTGATAGAGAGTCAATTTCTAAAGACATTATTTTTATTATTTTCATCATAAAAATAAAAATATATTTAAAATTAATGAAAGATGATTATTAATTTATTATTATATTATCTATGTATTGTTTGCTTGCTATAAGCCTGTTAATTTCATGATGAATAGTTTGATTTCTTTCAAATTTCTTATTTTTATCCATAGAAATTCGTCCATATTTTCAATTTGGTGAAATGAATCTCATGCAAAAATTCAATAAAACACTATTTTTCTGAAAAATTGCAAATTAGTTTAAAATAAAAAATAATTATAATTTTTAAAAAAAACTAAACATTTTTTTTATTAAAAATAATACAAAAAATAAAAATGAATTTTTGAAGGAATATTTTTCATTTTTTATTAATATTTGGAAAAAATTTTATTCCATCTTTTTACTCAGCAGTCCTACTATTCAGTAATAAATAGCCTGCAATTTTCATTACAAATATTCCCTATCAAAGAAAATAAATAAATTATACAATAAATGTTTTTGTGAAAATAGAATTTACTAATTTAGACTTAATAAAAGAATGCATAATTATATAAAAAAATATATCAATAAAAATCTCGATTATTTGAAAAACATCATCTTTTAAAAAGTTAAATTTAATTTTAAAAATTAAATACTATTGATAAAATTTCTTTTAGGCCATATAAAAAATATTTTGAAAAATAACCATCTTAATGAAGAGAATTTAATTAAATGGTAAAATGAAATAATGTAATTAAATATAACAATTTTCGGTGATAAATTATAAATTAAAATTATTAAAAATGTAAAAAAATATAATTGGATCTAAAAATTTAATTAAAATAAAAAATTTCATCGCAATCTCTTTTAAAATTTTTAATTATCCAGGAATTTATTGAAAAGTAAAATTTGGGAATAATTCAAACATCGATCATCTAATTAAATTTTTTTTCAATAATCTATGCCAAAATTGCTCTCTTAAAAATTAGAAGTTTTTATATATTTTCGTAATTTAAATTATCTATAATAGATTAAATTTTCTTACTAACATGAAAAAAGCTTAGAGAGAAAATATTTTAAAAAATAGATTTTGGATATTTTTTGGTAAAATTGCTTAGATTGAATAGCATTATAGCATTTGAATAGATTTATATTCATCCTATGATTATACTTAACTTCTAAATAGATACTCAGCATATGCGGCCTTGTAATTATAAAAACTTTTTTAATATTTTTATATGATGGTTATATTAATCATCAAATTAATTTATTTTCATTTATGAGATTTACATTTGCTCCATAAATTCCAGGACTCTGATCTCACTTGCACTTCACCAAACCGCGCGCCTTTTAGTTATGATAGTGGAAATTTATTAAATGCTAAATTCTCGGTTGCCCGAAGAAACAAAATTATTATTTTGTTAAAAATTTATTATTTTTGAATATATAAGGCGTAAATTTAGGGTTGATTTTTCTTTATATTTTACCACCAATATAGCTTTGTGGCAAAAATCTTAAGGTAACTTCCTTCTTTTCATTTGACTTCTCTTTAGATACATCTTGAAATTTTTTATATAGTTTGATTATTTTTTAATTAATATTTGAAAACTAATTGTTCTAAAAAATTTTTACTTAAATAATTACTGTTTTAATCTTAGAGATAATTTATGCTTCCCTTCTTTGTGGACGAACGGAAGATTTAATGTAAGAATTAAACTGTTCGTTGGTACCGCATATGATGCGGTTTGAGAGTTAAGCTGGTGTTCAAAATTAATCAATTCAAAAGATACATCCAGCTGTCTCCGCATATCAGGGACTGTAAAACCAATGTCGGTCTTTTTCAGCAGTGACATTAAAGTGTTTATTATTTTTAAAATGTTTTTCTTTTTTTTTAAATAATAAGAATATATTTAAATAATTTAGAATTGTTTTGAATAAGTTGAATAATTTTGAATAATTTAAATAATTTGAATTAACTGAATGGGAAGAAAAACATATAATTTACAATGTAATATTTTTAAAAATTTCACAATAATAAATTAAAATAATATTTTATTGATGTAAAAAGCTAAATAATAAAAAAATAAATTTTAAATATCTTTCTTTTATAAGTAATTAATGTAGAATGAATGATTAGTAAATTTTTATGGTTTTTAATTAATTTATTTTAATATTTTTTCTAATAAAAACAATTTTATTTTTATTTAATCTCAGTGAATCTTGATTCAAATTTATTTTTCTCTAAATAAAATATAGAAAATAAAATTATTTATAATCTTTTTGTTAAGCACATTAAGTTATTATTTATAAATTTTTCATTTTAGTTTTATTTATTTTTATTTTATAATATGTAAACATTAACAGTCAAATATCTTTTCCAGGAGAAAGTAAGATCTATCGGTCTTATGGATTTAATCATTTTTCCGTTTTCTTTTAAATCTACAAATAATGTTTGATCCTTAATCTTATCTAATTGATATTTTAATTTCAGAGTCAAATTAGATATTTTATTTACTATTTTATTAAATTATGAATAAATCTCCTAAAATATTTTTTACTAAGTATTATTGAATCCATATTAAAAAAGGATAATTGTAAATTTTATATAATAATATCCTAAATTCTTTTTAAATCATTATTTTAATTGTAGTAATAATTGTATGAATTGGTTTTCGATAGAGAATAATAAGGAAATTATCAAATTCTAGTTATAGTTTATATAAAT
Source organism: Rotylenchulus reniformis (assembly GCA_001026735.1). Lineage (NCBI taxonomy): Eukaryota > Metazoa > Nematoda > Chromadorea > Rhabditida > Hoplolaimidae > Rotylenchulus > Rotylenchulus reniformis. The sequence goes on along the minus strand of LDKF01000058.1, from coordinate 107,863 downwards.
TATAAAATAATAGTATTCTAATTATCTAAATAAATTGCAAAAAAATGTCGAGAAAAAAAGTATTTAATTTGGTTATTTGCTACTTTTTACTGGTGTGTTCCTGTTGGCTTTATTGATTATTAGATAATTATTTTAGTTCATTGAAGTAAATATTAATTTTATTTAAAAATATTTTTTCATCTTTATATATTAGTTTTTTTTAAATTATTAAATAAGAATTTTAATTTAATTTATTTATGGTTATTAAAATCAAAATTCTTTTAATTGTTAGAGTAATATATTTTAGAAAATTTCCTTTTTAAAGGAATTATTGACGAGGATTTAGGAGGATTTTTTTACTCGTACTCTCTTCGTTTGTATGTCTTCTCTCTATGTATCTTGGAGAGAATGGCACTATGCCTTTGAATACATTTACTATAACTTACTAGTAGAAGGTGGGGAACTATTGGCAAAGCGGCCAAAATAATCCTTTTAAAGGATTATTTAAAAAGTTAATTTATTATATTATTAAATAAAAATATTCAAAATAAAAAATTTTGATCAAGTATAATAAAGGTTCGCAAAATATAAATTATTTTTTATTTTTCGAAAATTAAGAATTTAAAAATAATCATAGAAATTTTATTAAATTTAAAATTTAAACAAGATTAAAAAATTATTTATTTTTGATGTTCATTATTTCAATAAAAATTATGATAAATATTTGGCCCAACAGTCTCAATGTTAACATCCATTGAATCGTAGGAATGTTGATTTTTCGCTTCTGTGCTGCGAAAAAATTCAAAAGTAGCGCCTTCTATAATAGAAATTATAGATTATTTGAATCGATATAAAAACTAATTAGTTATTTCATCTTAATATTTAGATATTATTCAAAATAATGTTAATTAATATAATTGTTTTAGGCGGCTTATAAAAATTAGTTCAAATTGCCGAGGATCGTTTATATTTAATCATTTTTATGAATCGTTAATGATGCATATTCTTCTTTAAAAAAAACTTTAAAATATTATTATATGATAATAGATTTTATTAAACTAAACTTACACTTTACAATAGAACTGAAGACTCACCGCGATATTTCTCTTCCATATAAGTTCATTTTTTTATAATATATTGTAATATTTAACAAAAATTAAAAATAATTAAAATATATAAATACATAAAAATAATAAAAAACTTTATATAAATAACTTTCTTAATAATATTATTTTTAGTTTATCAAATTTAGTTAGCAGAATTGAACTATATATTATATTTTTATTAATTTTATTTATTTTTTACTTCAATTCTTAACTAATAAATTCAATAAAATGTTTTACTATTATCTAATAGTATATAGGTAAATCCACTATATTTAATCTTTTTTTTGAAAATTTTTAAAATATAATTTTACTTTAAAGAGTAAT
>LDKF01000058.1:86261-106354 GCA_001026735.1 Rotylenchulus reniformis | reverse complement strand
AAAAAAAACTTTAAAATATTATTATATGATAATAGATTTTATTAAACTAAACTTACACTTTACAATAGAACTGAAGACTCACCGCGATATTTCTCTTCCATATAAGTTCATTTTTTTATAATATATTGTAATATTTAACAAAAATTAAAAATAATTAAAATATATAAATACATAAAAATAATAAAAAACTTTATATAAATAACTTTCTTAATAATATTATTTTTAGTTTATCAAATTTAGTTAGCAGAATTGAACTATATATTATATTTTTATTAATTTTATTTATTTTTTACTTCAATTCTTAACTAATAAATTCAATAAAATGTTTTACTATTATCTAATAGTATATAGGTAAATCCACTATATTTAATCTTTTTTTTGAAAATTTTTAAAATATAATTTTACTTTAAAGAGTAATATATTTCAATTATAATATTATTTCAGATTAATGTTAATTTTTATTTCTGAATTTTACATTTTAATTAAATTTATAAAAAATCATTTAAATTTTGTTAGATCGCTTTCTTAAAAAATAAATATTATTATGAAGTATGTATTAGAATTAGAATATATATTTTTTTAAATATATTATATTTAATGATAATATTAATAATATTAAATTAATTTTAAAAATTATATTATAAAATAAAACAATAATAGATTTTGTATTTCATGATATTAATTTTATAATTTGTTATAAATAAATTGATTTAGAATTTTAATTTTTTATTATTACTATTTTAAGCTTAATAAATTTTCTTCCTTATTCAGATCAAATTGTCTTATTGACGAAAAAATACTCGAACTTTGTCTGGAAATTATTTTTCTCTCAAATCAGCAAAAGCTTATTGCAATTATTACTTTTTGTCTTGATCTAAAGTTTCTGCTAAATAGATTAAATATTTGAATACCTTCAATTAATAAAAATTATTATAAAGGAGAAACAAATTCATTTTTTGTTAAAACTCTAAAATTTCTTCGTTTTCATATTTATTTTTATTTTTTTGTTGTAATTATTAACTTTCAATATTTAGGGTTAAAAAATATTTTTTAAATTATTACGCATTAGTCAATAAATGATTAGACAAAAAATATAAATTATATTCATTTATTAATTAAAAGATTTTATTACCATGATTTCTTATGAATTTTGAATTTTTATTCATCATATTAATAGATTTTTACATGCAAAGATTATCATGAGTATGATTGTACAAGAAAATATTTTGTAAATTTAATATAAATAATCTTTTATATATTTTATTTCTGTGTAAACCAAGAAGGCAACAAATAGTATGGTCATGTTAACGAAAGAAAGAAAAGTCAATGGGAAGCGATGTTACACAAATGGACAGATAGGAGATGAGAATGAAAGGAAAGAAAGATGGATGGAAGGACAAAAAATGGTAAAAGCGGATATGTGTAGCAGATCGAAAGGGGATGGAATACAAATATGGTGGCTAGGAAAAGGACAAGCAAAAATATAAAACGGAGGCGTGGGAATTTGAACAAAGTTGAACATGGAAAGTTCAAAAGAAATTCTTGTTATGAGAGAAATAAAGGAAATATTACTCAAAAAACTTGTTTTTGATTTATTTTTAGTCATTTTTTTAAGTTAAATTAATTAATTTAATAATACTTTATAAGAATTCGTTTTTCAATTTTTTTTATTCTTTAATCTACTCTCATTTTTATTCAATTAAATTAATTTTTAAATAAATATATCAAGTGATTAAATCACAATAAAAAATATTATAAAAACAGTTAAATTTTAATTTAAACTAAGAAACAAAGAGTTATTAGTTTAACAATAAACGATTTGATTTATTTTTTATAAAATTCGAATTAATTAATTAAAATTTTTTTATGTTGGACATGAATAAAAATCATTTTTCCATAGAAATGGTATATTTAACTCTTATTCTTTTAATTTAAAAAAGTCCAACATTAATATCATTAATTCAAAAGAAAGTTTATTATAGTAAAAATATTTATTTAAAAGTTATTTGGAGTATTAAAAACTTCAAAAAATTTTGCTCAAATCATATATTCAACAAAAAATTTAAGTAGAATTAATATTATATTTATAAAAATATATCATATTATTTTTAATTATAAAAAATTATATTTAACTAAAATCAAAATAAATTATATAAAGCATAGGGAAATATTTTATCTCTATTAATTAGTGTTCGAAAAAGCCTGTACGAAAAATGATCAAATTGCATACTGCTATGAGATTAAGAAAATACTCTGTAGTTATTAACATGTTTAATAACATTTACCTATCTTATAATTATATAAGTTATACAAAATCATTTTTAAAACAAGTTAAAAAAGCAATAAATATCTATAAATTAAAAATAAATTACATAATTAAAAATAGAAAAATACAAAAAAAATTTCTTTAATTAAATCATGGTAAACAACCAGATATTAATATTTGAATTGAATATTAAAAGAATTTATGTTTATAGAAAGGAATATTTTAAGAAGACAAAGAAATTAAACATAATTTATGATAATATATTCAAAAAATTTTATTAAATTTAAAATAATTTTTGATGAAAACAATATTTTTGGGAATTAATATAAAAAATAAATCCAAAAAGGTGATGTGCAATATAAAATACAAATAATAATAATTATTTATCATAAAAAACATCTAAATATATCAAAGAGAAAAGTTTTCTTATATTTTAGAAATTTATTTAAAAAAACACCTTTTGCTTAGAATACGGAATACAATACATAACAAAAATAGGGCGGATGCCATACCTTAAATAAGGCCCGATCACAATTAAAAATGATTTAAATTGGTCTAATTGCTAAAAATAAAATAATAATGTAGTTAAAAATATAATTAACAAATAATAATTAATGAACAACGAAATTATTTTTAAAAATCTTCCCAAAAATAATAATAAAAAAATATTCCGAAATATTAAATGTTTTAAGGGAAATAAAAAATTTCAGAATAATTAAAAAATGAAAAGCCCAAAAATCGCGGGGAGTGAGGATCCGCCGTAAAATCAAATGAATTAAAAAAGTGAAAAAATTTGAATTTTATTGAATCAAAATTAATTTTAAAATGATCATTAATTAATCAAAAATTATCTCGATTAAAAAAATTAATCAAAAATTAAAATAATCAAAAATTAGACCTTTCCAGTAGAAAGTTAATATTTAAATAAAAGTAATAAAAATTAAAAAAATCAATGACTGGGAAAGGCCTCAAATAATGAAAATAAAAATTCCGTTTTATATATATTTCAAAAATTAAATAATTACTTATAATCAGTAATAATATCATTAATCATATTCAGATAATTTAACAATATTATGATATCAATCTAACTTTGATAGAAGGAAGAGTACATTTTCAAAAAATAAAATTAATTTTTAAAGCTAACAATTTACAAAAAATTTTAATAGAATCAAAAAATTATTTTATCCTATAAAATATCTATAAATAATTAAATAAAATTAACTTAATCAATGAGTCTAATTCATGTAACACATAACGCACTATATTAGTAACCACGATATTTTACAACCATCTGTGAGCCTAGCTGGGGCGCCTATTCATCTGCTGATTTTTTAAATTATTACGCATTAGTCAATAAATGATTAGACAAAAAATATAAATTATATTCATTTATTAATTAAAAGATTTTATTACCATGATTTCTTATGAATTTTGAATTTTTATTCATCATATTAATAGATTTTTACATGCAAAGATTATCATGAGTATGATTGTACAAGAAAATATTTTGTAAATTTAATATAAATAATCTTTTATATATTTTATTTCTGTGTAAACCAAGAAGGCAACAAATAGTATGGTCATGTTAACGAAAGAAAGAAAAGTCAATGGGAAGCGATGTTACACAAATGGACAGATAGGAGATGAGAATGAAAGGAAAGAAAGATGGATGGAAGGACAAAAAATGGTAAAAGCGGATATGTGTAGCAGATCGAAAGGGGATGGAATACAAATATGGTGGCTAGGAAAAGGACAAGCAAAAATATAAAACGGAGGCGTGGGAATTTGAACAAAGTTGAACATGGAAAGTTCAAAAGAAATTCTTGTTATGAGAGAAATAAAGGAAATATTACTCAAAAAACTTGTTTTTGATTTATTTTTAGTCATTTTTTTAAGTTAAATTAATTAATTTAATAATACTTTATAAGAATTCGTTTTTCAATTTTTTTTATTCTTTAATCTACTCTCATTTTTATTCAATTAAATTAATTTTTAAATAAATATATCAAGTGATTAAATCACAATAAAAAATATTATAAAAACAGTTAAATTTTAATTTAAACTAAGAAACAAAGAGTTATTAGTTTAACAATAAACGATTTGATTTATTTTTTATAAAATTCGAATTAATTAATTAAAATTTTTTTATGTTGGACATGAATAAAAATCATTTTTCCATAGAAATGGTATATTTAACTCTTATTCTTTTAATTTAAAAAAGTCCAACATTAATATCATTAATTCAAAAGAAAGTTTATTATAGTAAAAATATTTATTTAAAAGTTATTTGGAGTATTAAAAACTTCAAAAAATTTTGCTCAAATCATATATTCAACAAAAAATTTAAGTAGAATTAATATTATATTTATAAAAATATATCATATTATTTTTAATTATAAAAAATTATATTTAACTAAAATCAAAATAAATTATATAAAGCATAGGGAAATATTTTATCTCTATTAATTAGTGTTCGAAAAAGCCTGTACGAAAAATGATCAAATTGCATACTGCTATGAGATTAAGAAAATACTCTGTAGTTATTAACATGTTTAATAACATTTACCTATCTTATAATTATATAAGTTATACAAAATCATTTTTAAAACAAGTTAAAAAAGCAATAAATATCTATAAATTAAAAATAAATTACATAATTAAAAATAGAAAAATACAAAAAAAATTTCTTTAATTAAATCATGGTAAACAACCAGATATTAATATTTGAATTGAATATTAAAAGAATTTATGTTTATAGAAAGGAATATTTTAAGAAGACAAAGAAATTAAACATAATTTATGATAATATATTCAAAAAATTTTATTAAATTTAAAATAATTTTTGATGAAAACAATATTTTTGGGAATTAATATAAAAAATAAATCCAAAAAGGTGATGTGCAATATAAAATACAAATAATAATAATTATTTATCATAAAAAACATCTAAATATATCAAAGAGAAAAGTTTTCTTATATTTTAGAAATTTATTTAAAAAAACACCTTTTGCTTAGAATACGGAATACAATACATAACAAAAATAGGGCGGATGCCATACCTTAAATAAGGCCCGATCACAATTAAAAATGATTTAAATTGGTCTAATTGCTAAAAATAAAATAATAATGTAGTTAAAAATATAATTAACAAATAATAATTAATGAACAACGAAATTATTTTTAAAAATCTTCCCAAAAATAATAATAAAAAAATATTCCGAAATATTAAATGTTTTAAGGGAAATAAAAAATTTCAGAATAATTAAAAAATGAAAAGCCCAAAAATCGCGGGGAGTGAGGATCCGCCGTAAAATCAAATGAATTAAAAAAGTGAAAAAATTTGAATTTTATTGAATCAAAATTAATTTTAAAATGATCATTAATTAATCAAAAATTATCTCGATTAAAAAAATTAATCAAAAATTAAAATAATCAAAAATTAGACCTTTCCAGTAGAAAGTTAATATTTAAATAAAAGTAATAAAAATTAAAAAAATCAATGACTGGGAAAGGCCTCAAATAATGAAAATAAAAATTCCGTTTTATATATATTTCAAAAATTAAATAATTACTTATAATCAGTAATAATATCATTAATCATATTCAGATAATTTAACAATATTATGATATCAATCTAACTTTGATAGAAGGAAGAGTACATTTTCAAAAAATAAAATTAATTTTTAAAGCTAACAATTTACAAAAAATTTTAATAGAATCAAAAAATTATTTTATCCTATAAAATATCTATAAATAATTAAATAAAATTAACTTAATCAATGAGTCTAATTCATGTAACACATAACGCACTATATTAGTAACCACGATATTTTACAACCATCTGTGAGCCTAGCTGGGGCGCCTATTCATCTGCTGATTTTTTAAATATTTAAAATTATTTTTTAAAAAAATAAAATAAATTAGCTATAATAAAAAACTTATTTAATAAATTCTAAATCCATAGCACGCATTGGGTTCGATAGCAGACGATAATTTCCGTTTTATCAAACTATGTCTTAATGGGGTTTTACATACCCCCACTTCGACCATATGGAGGCGTCTGTATGGAATTGGCAACCTAAAATTACTGTCATGCTTTTAAAATAAAATTTTAACACATAAATTATTGTATTACTTACTCAATTAATAATAAAACCATGATGTTATCTTTAAAAAAACAAAACAAAAAAAGAAAGGGCAAAATTTTTATGGCTGAAAGACACGAATGAAAATTAAATTTAAAAAAATAAATACGTCAATTAAAAACATTACAAGATTATAAAAAATTGAATTATGTTAAAAATAAAAATATTTACTGTTCTGCATGTATGATTTTTTTTAAATTTTCCCGAAATTTTTAAATAATTAATAAAATTTTTAATATTCCTGCATTGGATAATAAAGGTTTATTATTTTTTAATAGTTATTGAAATAAAAAAAATTTATTATTAATATAAAACCTTCAAAATATAATAACCTGCTTTATAATTTTATTAAAATTTGAACTACCATCAATTAGGTGGAAATTAAAATGTTATTTTGAAAATGACTTTCTTTATATTTCGTATTATGTAAAAACATAGGAAATAATTGACATTTATTAAAACACATTATAAGTTATTACTACCTTAAATAAATATAAATAAATCAAATTTACAAATATTAAAATAATAGCCAAATATATCGAGACATAGTTATCTTCATAAATTGAAGGAATTTAATGTATAATTCACAATTTTATTGGATTCTTACCGTACTTGTAAAAACATAGATACTGTGGAACAAGCTCAAATAATAAAAAATTATATATTAAAAAATTTAACTTATTTTTAAACCAATACAATATTGATTATTATTATTATCATCAAGTAACTGATAAGTATCTACAATATAATTTATGTTAATTTCTTAAAATACTAAAATATATATTACAAAATAATATTAATATTAATAAATATATTTCTATAAAAATAGGCGTAAACTTGAATAAAAAGTCGGGCCGATAAAATTGACGAACTACTCAACAACAAATTGTTCGTTAATTAAAATATATCTAAAATATTTTTAATATATCTTTATTTTTTTGTAATTTTTTCCAGAAAATTTTACATAAATGAATTTTTTATTAATTATTATCAATCAATTTTTTATCAAAATTTATATTTTATTCTAAAGTATTTTTATAAATAGAAATTATTTATGGATAGGAATAGATAAGTAGGAAAAATAAATGAATAAGATATGTAAATAAATAATTTTTTGATCAATTTAAAAAAAATGAAACGAATTTTTAAATTATAATAATGAAGATAAAAATCATAAAACTATTTTTTTACATTAATAATAGTTGGTATGAATTTTTTAATATTTAATGTTGTCTAAAAATAAACATCATCCTTCATAATCCTTAACATCCAAACCAACCAAAAACCAATTGCTAATAATCATGTATTAAATGTATGCGCACCTGTATTTGTTTCTCTCTCTCAATCTGCCACCTTTCTCCGCAAAAATATAAGTGTCTTTGTTTATTCTTTTATAGGGTCCATCATCTCAAATATCCTTATATAAAAATGATTATACATTGATATATTATTAATTTTATTTTTGTATTTATTTTTAACTTTATATAAATTAATACCAAAAATGTAATTATTTATCGATCTTATTAATTCCACAATCAATAGTTCTTTTAATGAAAGTATTTGATTAGCATAATGATTAAAAATATTCTGCTGTATTACATAGATACTTTAGAACTTTGGTAATTTTTTAGTGATTTTGTCATTATCAATGTAAAAAATCAATAATTTTGACTTTTAAAAATTTTATTATTCTCTATCGATAAAAAATTTAAAAAAATTGATAAATAATAAAATTAAATTTAATTTAAGATATTTAAATTTAAATTATGTGTAATAATCTCAAAATTTGATCGATATCTTAATATATAAAAACGTATCAAAAACTAAGTATCAATTTAAATATTAATTAACAGGTTTATATAATATTAATTGGTTATCAGATGTTAGCTTAATAACGTGTTGATTAATAATAAATTCAAAGAAAGAAATATAATAATTTTACAAATTTAAATTTAGATAAAAATAAAATATGCATTTAATAATTATAAGTATTGATTTTATTTAGTAAATTTTTATTTTTATTTTTTGTTTGAACTATATTACAAGCTTAATCCATATCAGAAAAAAATTTAATAAAATATTATAATTATTATTATATAGGAGGAAAATATCTTCAATTTAAAATAATAGATAATGGATTTCACCATGGCTCCATGATCCACTAATAATTGCACTAACGAATTGAACATGACAAAATGACATCTTTTCGTTTTAGCATCACATAATTACACACAATCCAAAGAAGCGCCCATAATGCGCGATTGGCTTAGTACACCGAAAAACAAATATATAAAATTGAACTGATCCATGGGTCATTCTTCCGTTTTACGGTGTGTGGAACAGAGAAAAGAAATTTGATTAGGATTTTATTTATAATGAAAAAAAGAGTATTATTATTTTTAAGTAAAGATTATTTAAGAAAATTTTTTGATAAAAAAATAATGTCAATAATTTGAAAAATTTAAATTATAATCCAAAAAATCGATCAAAAACTAGTTATTACTAAGGATAAATTATAACATTAATTATAGATACATATTTTATAAAATTATACATATATTTAACATTTATATCTTATTAATTTAGTTATATATATTAATTTTTTTTGTTATCCTTTTTAGTTTTTATATCATAATTTATTTACAAAATACTTAATAAATTAGTTCAAGTGATCAATTGTGAGACATAAAAGTCTCAATAAATCAAATCATATTAACTGAAAAACAATTATTTAATAATATTTAAGGTTTCCAAAGGGACTTTTTATAACCTTAAATAAGTTATGAAAATATTAGCTATGTTTAGATATAAAATTATATTTTTTATAAATTAGATGATTGTGATTTAAATTTATTTTAAATAAAATAATTTCTTAGAATTGATTCATTAATATATGTATGAAAATTTGCTAGTATTAAAATTATTCTTCGAAAAAAAGTCCGAAAAAAATAAAACAAAGGGACACTGGAAGTTCCGGGCAAAGATGAGGCAAATGGGTCGGTTGGGGCTAGGCTAGATGCGATTTCTTTAAGAAATTACCCCATTTCCAATAAAAACCAAGTTCCTATCATATGACCAGATGACCTGACTAGATGCCCGGTCAGTTCAGATTGTATTTTGCTTCGAAATTCCCAGGAATTTAAGCGCGATCAGACTATGTTCGTTCGTTCTTTGGGTGTTCTTTGAGGGCGCAATCAACCGGCTTTTTTTCTTGTCCAACTCCGACCATTTTGAAGCTTTTTTGCTCTCAATTTCTTCTTTCTCTTCGCGCTGACGACCTTTCACTTTTAATTTACTATGAATAACACTTAAAAGAACGAACTAGACCATGGAAAAAAGACCATGGACCAAATCGCACAGAATTTGCAAAGTGGCCCAAATCTTCCGTCGTCCATTACACGCCTATGTCTACCTCACTCGCCTGATTGTTGTACTTCTCCTATTTAAGCTCCTGTTGTTTCCTCGAAATCAACCAGCTTGTCAAGCAGCCCAAATTGTCGTTTTCTCAATTATTTATTCTTAATTTCAGAACTCCGTTCATCGTCCATCCTCTGACTAAAGAAGAAAATGCGTTTTTTGTTTCCTTTCCTGCTTGTTGTCTTTGTCGTGGCAATAGCCTCCCATGGAGCTGAAGCCCAAGTAAAGATTTTTAGTATTGAAATTTAGCTACTTAAAGAATGTATTACAAGCCCCTCCCTGAATTAGAAATTTCTTTCAAGTGGACCAACCCCTCCCTCTGAAGCGGGTTGAAAAATATACCTCCAGAGGTTATAATTAGAGATGTTCGAGAGTCTCGGTCTCGACTCTCGAGTCGAGATTTTTCTCGGTTTTTCAGGTCTTTTTTGAGTCTCGGAAAACGAGACTTTTTTACACTGGATATTTTGGCATTTTCGGAAGGGAAAAATAACAAATTTTCTCAAGAAATAGGTCATTTTTCAAAATTTTTTCCGATGGCCCTTATCAGGACCGCCTGTACCGTAAAATCATAGAGGATTTTTGAACGATTTTATAACAACAAATATCTGATTTTTGAGGATTTTTAGCGATTCTAAAAGAATTAATAATTTTTTTAAATTCTTCGCAGCGATAATTCACCTTCACGGAGCACTTACTTTTTTATTCTTCTTCTTTTTTGAAAAATTTTTCCACCAAAAGCAAAAATTTGGTCAATTTTCTTAAGAAAATTTGATACAACTCCAAAAAAATTTCCTCGGCGGCACCTATCGGGGCCGCGGGGACCCTCTCCCTCCATTCCCCCTCCTGAAATTTTTTTTCTAGCTACGCCACTATATTGTAGAACATATTTTTAGACATTTTAGCTTTGATTATAAGATTTTTATAATTTATTTGTCTGGTCTCGGTCTCGTTTCTCGAGTCTTGGGAAAATTTGGGTCTCGAATATCACTAGTTATAATACAGTTTTTATAGTATCTAATTGTTTATAGAAATTTAGTGAGTTTCAAAGCAATCCAAAGCAATTTTCAAAAATTTCTAATCCAAAGTCCTTTATTAATTGAATTAGGTTAAATAGGTTATGATATTTTTTAGCTGAATCAAATTAGATGAAAATTAGTTTTTTGATGTGCTATTTATGTTTTAGTGTAAAATTAATACGCTTAGCAGTTTTTAAAAAAATTTAAAATCCAATTTCCAACATTTTCAGTCTTCGCCTTCGGCACCCAAGCATGTTGCTTCTGGCGCCTTGGAGTTGGCATTCGATGACCTGCAAGTTTCGATCAGCGATGTGCAGGTGTCATTGAACGGCTTGAAGCTGAACGTGCCAAAACTACACTTGACAATTGGGTGAATTGGGTGATTTGGACCCAGAACAATCGACGAATTTGATGCCATAAAATTATTTATTGTTTCATTTACCGGAGAAATGAGTAAAGACGTGTTGGCTTACTAATTTCATTCAATTTTATTTCGTCAGTTCAAGCAAAAAAGAGCCTAAATTCAATAAGAACTTCACGAGATCTTATTCCTTCTTCTCGGGTTTTGCTGACAGAGAAGGAAGTCGAATTTTTCACGAGTTTTAGTTCGTGACCTGTACATTGCTAGTTCTGATTCGTGATTCAGGTTTTTTTTCCAATTTGTACTCTAATACCATACATTTATTTCACATATACATTTCGTTTTTTAACAATCTTTACGAAAATATTTGCCAATCATCTTCATCGTCATTGGCTTCATACACACAACTGCCATAGGGACGCCTCTCCATCGGCTGTAACAGCCAATATTCACTTTTACATTCTGAAAAGACACTCTATACATTGAAAATAATCGGCATCCTTAAGAACCACCTCCAACTACGATGGGTCCATTTTACTTCTTGCCCTGCGAAAAAATGTTACAAATTAAAATGTTTTACATAAAATATTATAATAAATTAGGTAAAACACCAAAATAACATAAATTATATCTTACCTAGATTAATTTTATTTTAATAATCCATGAAAAATGCTCTTTTCCAATGGATCCAATCAAGACGAGGAACTTAAGTAAAAAAAATAATAGTATAAGTAATAATTGAATTATAATTTTTCGTTTTTAATTATATATCCTTTTATTTGATCTATTTTAAAATTATTAATTATTAAAATTTATTTTTTATTATTAACTTTTTTTAAATATGTATTTAATAAATTAAAATTTTTCAATTTTTGAAGATATGGATTTTTAGAAAATAAATTTATAGAATTCTGTTCCGAATTTTTTCATGAACTTTAGATACAAGTATTTTAGGATAAAATAAAATTTCCATACGAATAAAATTATATTTCTATAATAAAATTAATTTTGTATCAAATATTTCTACTGTTGACAACACTCAAAGCCTCCCACTCTAAGAAAGAAAGCAAATATTTAAAGTTGATGACGGTTTCAATCATCTATTTATATATCATAAAATATGAAATTATAAATGGTTTAATTAATTAATTAATTACTTTAATAAATATTCATAATTTAATTTTTTACAAATATTTCAGATCTTTTTGATCAATGTTTCTTCAGCATATAGTTTATATAGTAACTTCTGTTTTTTGTTTATTTATATTCTATAATAAAGATCTTAATTGCAAATAATGACAATAGAATTTTTATAAATAAAAATCTTCAAAACATATCTTATATTATATTGTTTAAGCTTGGTGGTTGATTTTAATTATATTTTTTATATATATTTAATTGTTTAATTTTAAGCGTCAGTTACTTAATTAAGGCAAATTGATATCTAATTATTTTAATTTGCAGAGAGCTGAAAATTGCATTTTATATAAATCGTCTCTAAAATGATTGTAATTTTTTTATTCTGACATTTTTGATTAAATTATTAATGATAATCACATGACATCTATTGCATTATTTTTTCGATGAAATTGTTACTAAATACGTTTCTATATTTTAAAATTTTCATATCAATCATTATAACAATTATTTATTATATGTTCCAATTATTAAATTTAAAATTATATATTTTAAAAGAAATTTCTAAAAAAAGAAAGAAAATTGAAGATTAATTATCATTTAATATATAAGTTTGAATTATTTATTTAAGAAAAGGAATTATTAGGCTATCCATCTCCGTAATCACATCCCGAGATAGGTATTTTTTACTATATATTATTGATGAGTTGTTCATAGCACAATAAAGTTATTTCAAAGATTTATACTTTAAATAGTTCAATAATGATTGTTCTTATTCTTATTTTTAATAAAAGGTTTTTTTGTAATATAAAATAGTTTATTCTAGCACCGGAATTTTAGATTTATTAATATTATCCTCTATATTTAATAAGTATATATATATATAAGTTAAGTAAATAATAATGAAATCTGAATTAATATAAAGATTAACTGAGCTAATATAATTAAGCTGATATAATTCAAATTTTAATAATGCTATACATTTTAACATGCATATGTATCCCCTATACCTTTGCATGATATCAAGTATATTTTGGTTTTTCTTTGGAATTTTTCATTTTTTTAAACATAATAATTTAAGTTTATCAATTAAAATTATTATATAATATTTTCCTACTTTTATATATTGATTTATTTTTCAATCTAATCTATTTTATTTACTTTAAAGTTGTAATTTCCTCATCTAGTTGGAGATAATTTTACATAAATATCAAATTTTCATTCTTTTTTGTATTAATATACAATTGTTTGTCCCGCTTTGATCTCAGCCAATGCACTTTGGTGTTGAGGGTAGATAAGTTGTCCATTTAGGTAATGGCTTTAAATTTATCAGAATTATAAAATATAACAAGTACATAAATATTTTCGTTCGTTATAAAACAATTAAAATTTTAATAAATTATAGAGTAAAAAATTTATTTTTGTTCCGATTATCTATATCAAGTATGGAATTAGAAATATTGAGCTGGACTGTTTTAATTTTTTTCTCTTTTTGGAAAGAATTCATCTCATGCATTATTTTGCGATTATCTTTAAGTTGAAACAAGAAAAATCAAATTTTTTATTTCTTTTTATTATAATTTATACCACTACTTTAAATACTTAAGTTGGTGGTATATATTGCTTGTAGAATAATTGGTTTATTCTATAACTTATATTAATAATTGCATATTTATTAATTTCTTTATATTAATAATTGCATATTTATTAAATTGATTTAAACAATGCATTATTTTTTTTCAAAATTTAGGCTATATTTTAATTGAATAATTAAATTTTATTATAAGTAAGTTTATTACAGGAAGAACTCAGAAAAATTGATTTATTTATTTTAGGGATGATTCTGATTGTTCTATACTATCAATGAAATTCGTTTTTCAATAAAACAAATTATAGAGCATATTTCTTTACAATTTACTTGCTAACGTATTTATTATTTTAAAAATTTGTATTAAATTATTTTTTATAATAATTTAAAAATATTTTTGACCAATAGGGAATGAGAATACCATTTATTTGGTTATATTAAATTTTCCTTTGACCCTTAATGTAAGCTGAATTTTATTTTTTAAAGTCTTTACTTTTAACTTCGGGAATAGAATATTTTCTTTTAACCTTGTATTATTAATCTTGTATTTAAAAATATTAAATTTCGTTGAAAATATCTTTCTATTAAATATCCAATAAGTAAAACAAATATTTATCTGTTTTTATTTTATTTTTTAAATTTATCTATAGATATAAATTAATTTAATATATAATAATTTTTAGTGTTTTAAAAAATATTTACACAAATGAATATTTAAAAAATATTTACACAAATGAATATTTTTTAAATTGGCTAATCTTTTTTATTTTTAATTATTACAAATTATTATTATATATTTTTTAGTAAATATTATTTAATAGTGATAAAAGAATAAAATGTTAAAAAATAGTTAGATTTACCAGGAATTTTAAAATTTTAAAATTTTCAAGTTTTAATATTAGGTTTTTTAATTAGCACTTTTAATTAAAAATATTGAAAATTATTTTTTATTTTTCTATCAAATCTAATTTTAATTTTCATCTAATAATAAATAATTTAATAAAATATTTTTCGTTAATGAGTTTTTATTATACTGGTTTTTACTTGTAGCTCTGGTGAGGGCGAAAAATGACTATAGGTCGTTGCAATAACATGGTAATCAACACATCACAAAAGCTGCCCCATTTTCCACCGGCTGTGGCAGATGGATAATAATATTATTTTTGATATGAAATATAAAAGTTATTCTTTATTTATCATATCCTTTTTAATGTACTTTATTAGAAATTTAAAAAATACTCATAAAAATAATATTTGTATTCTTAAAAAAGAATATAATAAATAATTAAATTTAAAAATTAAAAAGATTACTAATATGTTTTTTTATTATTAATTACTTTTAATATTAATCAACTAATTGAAAATATTTTTTCTTCATTTTTTAATTAAATTTGTATTTTTAAATAATTTAATAAAAAAAATAATTTCTTAAAAGAACTAATATTTTTTCTTCATTTTTTAATTAAATATAATTTCTTAAAAGAACTCTCTCTAAGACGACTTATTACGAAAATAGGAAAAAAGTGAATTATTAGTTTTAATATATTTTATTGGGAATAATCCAATACAAAAATTAAAAATTTTATTTCTAATATAAATAAAAGTGCATATCTTTAATTTATCAAAAGATTTATATTTATTAATTTTTTTAAATTATAATATAAACTTATTATGCCACGTTTTATATTAGAAATAATTGCTTTAATTATATAAAACTTCATTTTTTAAAAATACCAATGCATTTTATCATTAAATTTTGCTTGGTATTGAAAATATATTTTTAGACTTTTTAATGTTTTTTCCACAGTTGTGCATCGAAGTTTGCAGTTTACTATGGTCAAATGCAGATATAGATATTTGTAAAAACATTCTAAAATCATCAAATCATTTTTATTAACTTTTTTATTGAATATAACAGTTAATTCAGATATTAAAATTAATTTATATAATATATTAGTTTGCAAATATTAACTTTTTTTAAATAATAATATTTTTATACATATATTTAATTTTTATTTTAATTTTGTCCTCCATTTGATATATTGCATTTTGGATGATTTAATATAAAAAATACTTGTTTAAAATTTAATTTTTAATAGCTTTTTAAATTCGCCAGGTAAAATCAATCTATCAATGTTTTTTAAGAATTAATAGTTTTGTTTAATAATAGCAATATAAATTTAATATAATAATACAATTGAGTAAAATATTTATTATTTTTTTCAATAAAAAATAAACGAATATTAGTTATTTAGTATTTTTAATATTTTTTTTTAATTATTAACTACAAACTAACCTCTATTTCTATATTTATGCATTTAAAAAATAATATAAAATTGAATATAAAGATTAATATTATTGTATTATGCTTTTATACTGTGTTTTATACAATATTAAATTTACTATAATCAGGATAATTATCATCCTGATTTTTTTTAAAGAATTTAGAATATCAATTTCATTAAAATTCAAAAACAGTATAAGTTAAGATTATATTTATTATTTTTGGCTTTTTATTGTTGTAATGGAAAAATATTTTAATATGCCAAGCATTACAGTTGCTTCGTCCGATCCAAATCCAATTAATTGGTAACAATTATTGGTTTCTTAATCCATAGTTCTGATTAAGGATTATTTCAAGGCAAAATTCATCTTATTTGATTATTTGTTCATTTATTCATCATGATAATTTTTTTTCAGTGATTTTTTGATAAATATTATTATTTCACCATTTTAATTGAATGGTAGTAAAATAATTGTTTTTTTCTAGTTTTGTTTCTGATCAAATTTTTTGTTAATCATTTCAATTTTTAATATGAATTTATTTTGAATATCTGGTCGAAACATTGTTTCCATTCAAATATATTTATTATTATATTTTTATTAAAATTTAATATTATATAAAAAATTTTCTATTTTTCATTAAACTCATTTTATTTTTTAAATTTCTATATATAATTACGCCTACTATAATTTTAACTATAATTTTAATTTTAATTTTAATTTTTAATATGAAATTACGCCTACTATAATTTTAACTATAATTTTAATTTATTAGTTAAAATTTACAATAAAAAAATTAATTTGGTTTTTTTAATTTATGACCAATAAGATAAGATAAAAAATTCTACTGATTATGAATTGGTATAAAGCACTAAAATGTAATGAATAATCATTTAAATGATGATTTTATTTATGTTCAGGAAAATTTTTTATTTATAATTAAATTTTAATAAATTTTCAATTTTTTCTCAATTTATTTTAATATTTGTTCATTTAATAATATGAGAGATTCATAATAAATAGTGGAATTCCGCCTGCGCTCGGCGCATATGCCATGTGTTGTATTCAAGTTAGTTTTAATAATTCGTTATTATTTTTCCTATTACAAATAAGGATTTATGATTATGTATTAACTTATTTTGGTTATGATTAATGCTAATAGGTTAGGTTGATCGTTGATCACAACCATGGTTGTTTGGTTGTTTCTTTGCTGTATTTTTTAGGAATTTTGAAAAAAAAGTAAATAAAATCTCATCTTTTTTCTGATATTTCATATAGATGAAATTTTTTCTTTTTTCTTATTTATTAAAGATATATATATATATATTAAAATATATGTTATTAATATATTATTATATTAATACTAATTATTTAAAAAAATGAAAATTTTTTTAATTTGTATGAGTTATTTACTTGATTATCATTTATTATTAATTACTAATATATGGAATGCTTATTTTTAAATAAATATATAATGGGTTAATTCGAATAATTGATCGCGCATGCGTATAATGCTCCATAGTAATTAAGCCAGTTTACCATGATTAAAAATAATTTATTATTGTTACATTAAATATTTTTTAATTATTTTTTAAATTAAATTAATAACATCTCATTACAATATTAAATTATATAAATTAAGAGTCTGACACAAAAATTTATAGTTGATTAGATTTAAGAATTTATAAAATATAATTCATAATTTCTTATTAGATTTTTATGTAGGTTTTTAAAAAATATTTTCAAAATTTTAAAAAACAATTTTTAATATAATTTAGATTATCATAGAAAAAAAATTCAAAAAATTGAAGATCATTCATAAATTAAAGAATTAATCTAGATAATCAATTAATTATTTGTTTATATTTTTATTACTACCTATTATTTACTTATATTTTTAATCCTTTATATCTTAAATTTGGAAAATATTCAGCATTATTTTTTTTCTTTTTCAGAAAATAATTGTTTTTATTTGTTAACTTGTCCTAATTTTGACGTTAATTATGGATAAAAGTTCGACTAATAAATGACCATTGATGGATTCTATTAGTAACCATAATTTTATTTAAAAAATAAAACTCTTTCGATTAAATTCAAGAATTTATTAAATTGATTTTGAATTCGCTTAAAAGAATATTTATCTTATTTTTAGAACATAAATTTATTAATTTTTTCTCATTGTAAAATTTTATTTTTTTGATAAGTATTTATAATAAATTTAATCCCGTCACGTTATATTACACTTCATAGAGTAAATAAAAATCATAAAAGGCAAATCAAACTTAAAAATCTTTTATTTAATTTGTTGATAAAAATTTTGGAAATTATTTTATGTGAAAGATTTCTTTCAATTTAAATTAAATTAAATATTTGCATAAAATTCATTCAGCTTAATTAAAAAAATTTTATTATTAGATCTTTGATTATTAAATTAATAATAAAATTGTATTTTTTAAATTGACAATTTCAGACAACAATTTAAATTAATTTCGATGCAATTTCCGAACATGCAATTCCCTTTGATGTTTCATTTTTTAATTTAGCTTTTATACTATTTTTCAATATTTGGCTAGAATATATTGTATTCGTTTTATATATACATATACATATATTTATATATAAACATATATATGTACTTGCAAATTCCTCATCACATTGTTATATTAAAATTTACTTTTTATTATAGATGTTTTGCTTTTAATTTTTTTATAAAAGTATTATATTTATTGTATTAGTACTAATAAATAAATTGCTTTATTACAATTCGATTAAATTTTTTTTATTTGGTTTAGTAGCATTATAAAAATTGATAATTGGCGAATATCAAAGAAATTCGAAGAATATTTTCTGAATCAGGCCAATGACTTAATTATTCACTTGATCCAAGTGAAAAAATTAATGATCTAATAAAAAGTAATGGTCAGGCTTCTCATCAGGTGAACACTGCATAAATTTAATAACGGATTTTTCTAATTCAATTATAGTTATTTCTAAATGATTTTTTTAAATAAAATATTAAATATATATTATTTCAGATTTATCCGTGCTTATACGGTTTCCCAATGTCAGAATTATTAGTAATAAATTTTTTAATTTGTTATGTGAAGATTGGGTTTGTTATAATGAATTATTTATTAATTATTTATTCTTATTTTATAATAATTATTTTTAATAGAATTTTTAATTTAAACTTAAATTTTTCATTTTAAAATCTACTAATTATCTAAAGTTGTTTGATTAACAATGTTTTGACCTAATATTTAGAAGTTTATTAAAACTTTCATAGAAATTTAAGACAAGTTGTTTTTCATTAATATTCATTTTTTTTGTTTGAAAAATTTAAGAAATATTCATATTTATAAAATTTTATTATTTATTTAACATTTTCTGAAATGTTATAAAAACTATAATAAAATTTTTTTAATATACATATATTTTTTATTTAAAAAAATATTCATAAATATATCTTTTAATTAAGTTAATAAAAAAATTATTTTCATTTTTTCTTAGTATTAAAAAAAATTTCAATGCTAATTCAAAATTTTAAAATTTATAATGTATTCTTATACACCTTTTTTAAACTTAATTTTTTATTAGTAGTTTTTATTTTTAGATTATATACATTGTTATTTCTCATATATAAATTAATATTTATTAAAATTCATATTTGTTGAGGTGATGAATATATTTTAAGGTTCACTAAAAGATAATTTTATTTATAACAATATTACTTAATTAATAATTAAAAAATTTAAAATATTTATTGCTATAAAAATGATAAAGATTCAACTCTTAAATAATAATATTTCAACTATGGCCATTTCTTGCGTAACTTCTAAAATCGGAAGAGAATACTCAACTTTTAAATGTTGTTTAT